>VZTM01002874.1:8323-18969 GCA_013400555.1 Jacana jacana | reverse complement strand
GAAGCGCTGGGGTGCCAGCCCGGCCCTGGCCGCGGCCCACGGCTGCCGCTGCCGGCCAGCAGCCGAGCGAGCGACCGAACTTGATCACAGGCAGCGGAATTAAGGCAGCTCATAACACCCACCTTGTATATCGTAAATTAAAAAGGGGGAGAGAGGGGGAAGGAGGGCGAGAACAGAACCGGAGCGAAATTTTCCCTCCTGCGCCGGGGAAGAGCTAGAATGCAGGTAAACAAATAGGGTTGCACACCCTGCTTGGTGCTTGGTCCTCCTGCCCTGCAGCCCTTCAGCACAGGCACTGAACCAATTTTAAAACAGCATAGCATTAACATAATGACGGGTGGGGAAGCCTAGGTTCTCTGTTAACTCAGTCAAAAAAGCCCACTGAAGGCTCTTCCTATCGCAAAATACAAGAAAGAAGCTGAAAACACAAGGCTGAGACTCTTCACCTCTGTCATTTTTAGCAGCTGGGAGAACGCGGCCTCCCACAGACTGGGAAGTCAAGGTGAAGGGCTCTGCCCCCTCCCTGCACCAATCCTGGACAAAGTGAGGCTCAGCTGAGCATTGCACAGCCCCACATCCCAACCGGCGTTAGAAGTGAGGTGGCTGCGCTGAATTCATCTCCCTCCCTTGCCCCCACGATGAGGAGAATATTCAAGTCAGAGAGACATCCAAGTATCTGGAAGGTGAGACACATATAAAAACCCCTAATAAACCTTTAATTCGAGTTTGGTTTGGTTTTTTTTGTTTGTTTTTACACGACAGGGTGACAAATTACAACAAACATCTGATTTCTCCCAAATTTTCAGGTATTATACACATTCCCATCTGTCTTGCAGGAAGGGATATTGGTCAACTTAACAGTTTAAGGTAAAATAAGCTGCGTAATAGTACATATTACAATAATAAAATGTACAGTGTTTACAAGAAATATATTTTAGAAGCAAGATAGATGCATTTGCATCGAGGCGACCTTTTAAAATGCCACAACTATTTTTACATTCACTCTTGCAACAGGTCACAAGATGGGGTCACTAAGGTCAGGTTAACAAATCACTATGATGCACATCAAGTACAACAAAATTAGTTTATATACATATATATATAATACATATACATGTATATTATACATATACATATATGTATATAGCAAAAGTCATCAAAATCTACCAGACCCGGCACAATCTACTTACCCATCAAAAATATGTACTTGTCCTTGGTAAGTAGAATTCTGCATGGCTGATTATATATTATATATACTCATTCGTTAGCATCTGAGACATAAAACTGAGGATTTAAAATTTTTCGGTTAACAAACTCTCCAATAATAAACATGGTGCCCACAAAAGCACAAAGGTAAGGCACAAGAGGATTTTCTGTTGCAGAATAGTGTGCATCATGTTTACTTAACCATAAGAAAAACGTGCATTATTTGTGCAAGTTCATGCTGCAAATCCATCGTATCTACAAAGTAAAGTGAGTTTCAGTAAAAGTGGTGGGACCGGTGTGCTTCCAGTCTCACCTCCTACAGGACAGTTAGCTGGGTAAGAAGGTAAAAATCGGCGTAGGAGAGGGGATTAGTAAAGCCAATAATCTTAGGTTTGCAACTAGGCTTCTCGGCAACAATTTTGTACTTCTAGGTAAACGTTAGTAAATGTACAAGCTTGGAATCAGAAGGCTTACTGTCAGCTTTACTTCTAGTTCACATCAGCCAAAATTGTTGCAAGGCAGTATATGTACCTTTTCAAACTTTAACAGGTAACTCATTAAAAGAAGATAAAATGTATTGGGACAGTCGCTTAATCCCAATGGTATTTTGTCACAGCCCTGGCAATCGTAATAATAAATACAGCTTTTCACAAAATATTTTTTCAGTATCTGCCAATTGCTTCTTTATTGCTCACAAATTTGAAGTCATTACAATTGGTATCAGACCTTTCACATAAAATCATACTCCGGTATTTTTATATAAAACTTATAAAAGATATTTAACCTGTATCTAACACTTTAAGGTATTTGGCCTCTTGTCATGGTACAGCCAAAACCATATAAAACATTAGGTTTTGAATAAAATAGGAAGCTTATTCACTGCTTCAATGCAGACATCCTCACAGAACACAACCATTTTTGCCACCACCAGCATTTACATTTATATACAAAACCCAGTACATCCGCATCCAGTTTGTTTTCCCTCACACTTATATGCAACCACTGATGCCAGATTACCTTTCCCCATACCCTAGCTGCAGAAAAAGATTCTTATACAGCAACAAAAAAACTAATATCGACTGAAAAAGAATTATTTTTTTTTTTTCTTTTAAACTTATTCACCATCAGGAACTGTAGGGTTGGTTGTTACAAAATACCCACAAGGTTATTTCACAGGAAACTATGGAAATACAGGAAGTCGTCTTTTCTCCATGCTTTTGGATTATCAAAAACACTTCTTGGTGCAAAAATACAGTCACCACATCTGCAAATGTATAATGAAGTCAGTATTCCTCATGCAAAACTTAAATGCATTGGTTTACTACAGTCCCGGAAAACTTCCTGAAGCAAGGTTGGTTGGGTGGGGTTTTTTTTTCTTTTTTTTCCTTTTTTTTTTTGTCAGCTCAGTATTACTGCCTCATTGCTAAGTCCCTTTAGAAACAAGATTTCTGGAACGTTCCAACTTGTATTTAATTCGTTAAAGTATTACATAGAAAAAAAGCAATAAAAAAGGAAGACGGCAGCCGAACAGGAAAACCTCCTGTTGCAAGTAACAGTCCTAGCAGTCGTAGAAAGCCTTCTCAGGAACCTCCCTGAGAATTGGTTGTGCCTGTCCGAAGACGCAGGTGTGACATAGAGTTCATGTGTTTGTTTGATGGCTTCAGCGGAGTGTTACAAGTAAGAGCCTGGGGAAAACGATGGTGATACCGATCCAGTCGCAGGTATTTTACCGTTACCAGTTTCCCTGTGAGGCAAAGAAAAAGGAAGAGAGAAACCTTCCAGTTCAGTATTACTACCTTTTACTTCACCTTTTACTTACTAGTATTACTTTACTTCACCTTTTACTTACTAGTATTACTANCCAGTTCAGTATTACTACCTTTTACTTCAGGACGTAATACACTCAAACATGTCAATTCCACTGAAATTAGCTTACCGGGTGATCCAATTTTCGTTAAAGCTCGATACTGTAGATCTAAAACATTTCAACCATTTAGAAGAACTCTAACTGCACCCGTCTTCCATCATTTCTACCCGTGTTTTGTCATAAACCCCTGCTCCTTACCATCAAACCACGAGCCATGTAACGCCTTGAAAGCCTTTCCAGCATACTCGGGAGAGAGACACTTGACATATACGCAACCCTGCGTTAAGAAAGAGAGGTTTGAGGATTTTTTTACTCTTTTCTTTTGGAGTCCAACAGACAAAGATGAAACATTAAGATGTTACTGTAAAGACCCTCACCTCGCGTGAATTTTTGTCAACAGCAATATGAACAATTCCGTCATTATCACTGCATTTCTCCAAGATTGCCTCTTGAATTGCTAGATGCCAGTGATCACCTATTTCCCTATGCAAACAATGAAAGATTTAATTAAACACATCATTTTAAAAAAACATTCACAACAATCTCATCCTTCTGTACTGTGCTCGGTTCCTCTGTAACTTGACATCATTTTCTGTTAATGCCTTTGGGACAGATTTAAGTGCTTTAGCTTTTGAATATTCAGAAAATGGTTTGGGGACAGCTTTAGTGCTTTGGCTATTGAATATTCAGTAAACTGGGTCCTACAATCCACTTCAGAAAAATTCAACTCTCAGACTCAGAAGGAATAATCTGTCTTTGAGGGTGTCTGTCCTCCCCTTCCAGCAACCTGCCATCACCTTCTGTGTGCAACTGCAAGCAGTCATAAACTCGTCTACCCACACCTGCTTAGAGGGGCTGGACAAAGTTCCAAGGAGAAGACTTTCCTCAGCTGTTCCTACTGCAGTGGAAGAAAAGCAGGGGAAGACCATAGCAGAAAGGGGCAGAGGCCTTTACACATCACCTCTACCAGCAGTCACAGAAGCAATGCTACACACATGTCTTCAGCAGGCTGACGGAGCTTTTCAGCTATTGAGACACCGTTCATCACTGAAATTGCTATTCGCTATCCCAAACAAAGCATCAAATTGCATTCCTCCTACAGGGTTAATGACAGAACATGCCAATCTAGATCCAGAAGTAGATGTTATATCACAGAATTGGCAGAGTTGGAAGGGACCTCTAGAGATCATCTAGTGCAACTCCCCTGCTAAAGCAGGATTGCCTTGAGCACATGACTCAGGACTGCATCCAGGCAGGGCTTGAAGGTCTCCAGAGAAGGGGACTCCACAGCCTCCCTGGGCAGCCTCTTCCAGTGCTCTGTCACCCTCACAGTAAAAACGTTTTTCCTCATCTTTGAACAGAACTTCCTGCGTTCCAGCTTGTGCCCATTGTCCCTTGTCCTGTCACTGGGAGTCATTGAGATGAGTTTGGCTCCATCCTCCTTCAACCCACTCTTTAAAAATATCTTACTGTAAAGATTAATCAATCTTTGAGTACATCATTAGAGAAGACAAATTATGTATTTTTGTGAAGGTACTGCAGGAATTATCTGATCCTAATAAAATAAGTCTAAGCAGAGGGAAAACAATTTCAACAGCCTTAATACACCTTTAAGCCTGCCTGAATAGTCTTTACACAAAAAAACCACAATGAATTTACTCTTTCAGTAATACTATCAAGAGCTTTGGGTATTTTTTAAAGAGTTTTCTTTACATAAGGCAAAAATTCCTGAAATATTTGGTTTACCTTGGTTGGACTGTATAGGGAAATGAATTGGTCAGGGTTTTACTTAAACCTCTTGGGCAGGACACTAACACAACACTTGAGGAACTCTGGCAACATGGAATATCAGAATTGTTTCTGTCATTTGACCCTGACTGATTGAGGGATCAGACTTTCCAGTTGATGGCCCTTACACAGGCAAGATCATATGTAAACAACAAAAGTGGTTGGGGGACACAAGGGTCCAAAGAAAGGCCCTACTGGGAGAGACTTCAGTTTCAAATCCTCCAAAAGTTAGGAGAACATGCATCCTACCCAAGTTGGACAAAAGTGTTATCTTTTTACTGGATACCTAAGGCAATATATAAGTCTCATTCCCCTTCTCTAACAACATAAACAACAGTCTTTTCTAAATAACATGCTGTACTTGGGTTGTTATGGAAATAAAGTCATTCCAAGTTGCAAAAGCCAGGACCTTTAAAGGTCCCCTCTAACCCAAACGAGTCTATGATTTTCTGAAATCTTGACTATACTTGAGGACACAATCGTCTTTTCTGCTGTGTATTCTTCCCAAACACTGAAGTCACTGCATTACTACCAAGTGCGTGTTTCCTGTTGGCAAATCAAGGAAGAAGCAGAAGCACACCCTCAGTCTAGCTTGCTTTTTGTGTTTCGCAGACCTGGGACATGAAGCATCATGAGGCATCAACTTGGATTTCCCATAATGAAATAAGCTCCCAAGGGGAATGACTTGCCCATCCCTGATCCTGCACACGTATGTTCCATCAGCTGTCAATGGGAGTCTTGCAGGAAACTCCACCTGTGCTCTGTGAACAGCTCTTCTTACTGACTTAATGGTAGATGCCAAAATGTTAAAACGGGCTTATCCAAATGATGCCTAGACTGATATGTTAAAAAACAGGTTTGTGTCTGGCATAGTAAATGCCTACAACATACACCCAAGTTTAAGTCTGCTGCTATGGTCTGAGGGCTCACAATGTCCAGTTAAGTTTTATGACTTTTGTCAGTAGCAGGGGTTTACTCTTTTAGCATTGATAAATACAGACTAACTGGTATATTCCTTAGAAGATTCTAAGGATTCTAGAGAGAAGACCTTTATTATGGAGGGCTGCTTTCACCAGCTACTGATATGTTGTTGAAGAGTATAGTCATTTATTGTTAGTATACTTAAAGAGCATCTAAAACCTGATTTTGTTAAACATACCCTGCATCCATAGCAAATGTAAAAGCATTATGTGACAATCTAACCACACACACTGGTACATTCTGGTTTTCAGGAAGTCAGTAAAGGCATTAATTCCCTTCAGATCTGAGACAAGAACATAAGCCTCCTTCCTCTTTTCCACAAGTAGTTGAATGAAATAGATTGTCTTGCACTGAGAGTTTGGAGGTTTGGGTTTTTTTTTAATTTTTTAAGAATAAGAATTGTCCAAGGGTGTGATAAGAAGTACTTCCTTAAGCAGCAGTTCTCTGCAAGACAGCTCAAGGAAGAGGAATGGGCTGGGGTGCACAAAATGGAAATGGATGAAGTATCCCTCTAGGACTATAATCCAGCAATCCAGTGATGGAGTTAGGTCAACTTCCAAAAGAGAAGATCTAAAAAAAGTGAGCATATTAAAAGTTGCACTGTTCAAATAGCTGTCTGGACTTAGACACTAAAAAGAAGCATCCAAAGAGAACAACAACCAGTATATAAATTTATTCTTTTTTTTTAATGCACTTGCTGGGCAGAGACTGGGTCAGTACTGAAAACCACTGAAGCAAAGATATTGCCTACTAACAGGAGGTAACATCTCAGTTACTAGTTCCATTAACAGCAGACATTTTAAACAGCTAACATTTTGAAACAAGAAAGTAACCAATAGAGCATACCAATAAATATCACAGTGAAGATTCAGGAATAGTTTTATTTCAGTACTACTCAGACTAACCAATATACCTCATGAAGTCTCCTCTGTAGCAAGGACCAGTAAGGACATGGCAATAAGAACATTGATCTCACCTCGAATTCTCAGCAAATCTCACCTTTCATTTCAAACTCCTAATGAAAGATCAGGTTGCCTCAAGAACAATCCCTAAAATTTTAGGATTGCTCACTCTACTAGAATCTGAAAGCTATGAAAGAAGTGATAGTTGGGGTTCCCCTCCCACTAAGGTCATTACGTCTTAAAGTCACTACACAAATCAGGTTTTAGACTACTTCTCTGTGCTATGGAAAACACTGTTCTCAGCTAAATTAGTTAACAGCTTTGCAATTAATAAGGCAAGGAACTGGAATAATTAAGGGTGGCTAGAAGCGGAAGCGAAAGAGCTGAAGAAATACATCCAAACTTTGGAATCACTTGTGTCTGTACTCCAGTGTCCTCTCCTACTTCCTGTTACTCCCTATTCTAATCAATAGCTTTTATTTTCCACTGAACTTCTCAGATTCTTCACTCCCAATTAGCATATCACTTTTACTCTGTAAGACAGCACAGCATCTTCATTTTCCCCTTCTATAATCACATAAAAGGAATAAATTACTTCAGAGGAGATACCGGAGTCCCTGTATCTCTTTGCACTCAACAAACCAGGATTCAAAGATAAGAAAGGGCTACCTGGCCTAACCTGTGTGCTAGTCCTCAACTCTTAACATGATCTAGTCCACAGCCAAAGGGGATACTAACAGGACAGTGGATAAAGCTTTAAAAGCTACAGGAAAAAAATAAGTATATTCTTCTTTAGCTCTTGGCATATCAAACAAGGTTTGTGGTTTGTTACTTATTGATACACGGTACACACTTTAGAATTATATCTGAGCATTAGAAGCCAGTACTCTGCATTAATTTGTTTAAATCCTTCCCACTACAAAACCATTTGCTTCAAAACTAGGCAGCCACACTGCCATAAAATAGTAACTTATTTAGATACAAACTGTACAAACTCTAGAACTTTCTAAATACCCCAGACTACTTAACAATACCTCAGAAACTTAGTCTGTGAGGCTACATGAGTCTCCCCTGTCAGCTGATATAATTGAACATTTGCAAAATTAATGATTGGAGAAAGACCAGTCATTGCTCTGAATAGTTTGACTAAATGCCACGCTCTTCAAGAAGCTACAAAGCAAGACAATGAAGAACAGAAGACTGATGGCAAGATTATTTATGTCTTCTCTGGAAGATTGATTTATTTACTTTCTTACAACCCATTTGTTTCTTTTAAAGTATTCATGCTTACTTATTTCTACCAAACCCCTCTCAGAGGAAAGAAGCGGATCTTTCCAAAAGAATACAAAAATATAGCTGGATAACTGGTTTTACTTACATAACTGGATCAAACATATTGCGAATCTTTAGACATGGTGTCAAGCTGTTTGGTGGTGAATTTCTTCTATCTAGATGAAATGCTGCAAAGAAAAATAAATTTTAATAGCATATATTGACAGGCATAACACCATCTAGTTAAAAAGTGTCAATTTTATACATTAATTCCCTTCTGGTTTTACTCAAAAGAATATATTCCTTCACACATGAAAAAGCTTCAAGGAAATTAAATTCCCCAGAGTCTTCCTCTGTGCTGAAGAAAATGTACTAAGTTTAACTTAATTTTTCACATTTACAACTTCTACATTTAAAGAGATAATGCACTCTCTTACATCTAGGCCACAGTACAGGGAAAAAACTCAGGATATTTAAAAAAAATACCACACAGTTGAAGAGAAAGTCTTTGTATTATGTCGCCGTGAAAAGACAGACATTCTTAACACCTGGAGCAAATTTCTAGAGCTGCAGGTTAAGCATTCAGGTTTGACTGCCTGATGAATTTTCTTCCACTTCGGGGGCAATTTACTGCCCATCTGACCAAGAAACAGGGAGATGCTTACACGGATGTTGCATTGCAACTGTATTGCAGTAACAGTTGTCAAGGAGCACTCCACAAGGATGGAGGCTTTTGTAACCCTAAACCCTCCACACACATGCCCAGAAGCTTACAAAATCTGAAGTGAAGCACACCAGAGGATAACACAGATATAAGAAGAAAAATAGAAATCAAAAGTAATGGACTAACTCTTTCAAAGCCAAACAATTCCATGAAATAAATTCTGAAGTTCTAAAATAAGCATTAACTTCTTCAAAGTTAGCAGCTCTGCTTTTGGGAGTCACAACACAAGACTACTCCATGAGAGAAGGAATAAAGAAGCCCTTCAGATTCAGATAAGGCAGCCCTGGGCCTTGACAAGGGCCAACAAAGTAGCAACAGGAATGGAAGAGAATAAACTGATAAAACAACATCCAAGGCTTGAAGGAAGTTTTATTTTGAAGACTTGAGATGAGTAGATTGAAAAGTTTAAATATAAGATTAAAAATCTCAACAAGACAAAATGATATTCCAAACTGATGCTAATCAACCTTCACAATCCCTGCTTTGGAAAAGTTTGACCGGTTCAAGATGTTACATTCCAAGTGTTACAAGTCTCAGTTTTGCACAGATGATACTACAGGCCTGTGCTTCTTACTGCTGACCTTTCAAAATAAAATCTTACAAGTATATCCAAAATAGATGAACACTGCTGCTCTGCCGTATGTCACCAAAATCAGCGCTGTCACACAGAAGAAATTCAGTCACGTAGAAGAAACTTCATGTGAAATATAAGCACTAAACCAAGCGAAAATTCACTGCCTGCAGATGCAGAATAGACAAGCTTGCTCCTTATCTATATTTCAGAGAAAAATAATAAATTACCAACTAGAAATTACAAAAGCAGCCTCCAAATCTAACATGGAACCTACCAGAAATTCCCTGAATAACTAAAAGTGTTTTTATTAGAATACACACACACAGAGTCCAAGCGGCTAAACACCTCTAACAATTGTTTGTTTTGTCTTGGGAACAGATTTCTAAATATGCTGGTGACACTGCATCTATCTCTGAGCTGCCTATAGTTTAAGGACAAGTCCTTTTTCAATAGCACATGGTTTTGTAAAGTTTTTTGCCCTTGATTAAAAATTATACACAGGGTACACAATAAAAACTTTACAGAACTAAGCAACATTGAAAAATAAATGGACTTACCTTACTCATGTAGGTTGGCTCCAGCAGATCAAGGGAGGGGGTGAAATGTCACCAGCATATTGTACACTGGGGCACCACACCATACTGGAGAAGGTGGTCTGGGGTGGCCTAGTCATGGACCTGGACATGAAAAGGCGTGGGGTTGAGGAAATGATGTGCCGATTGTTAATAGCTAGGTTTATTCAGCACATGGTTTTAATCCAAGGATACAGAACGGTGAGATTATTTGCAGAAACCCCAGGCCCAGAGGATCAACATTTCTGGGAGCTGTTTATAAACTCAAGAACACACCATGCTAAGGCAGCAGCTACACTGTTGAACTACGCAAAGGTAACTAAACAGGGAATTAACACTTTAGTGTAGAGACCTAAAAAAAACCCCTGAAAACCCAAAAAACAAACAAGCTTTGCCTGCTCCCATTTCTAATGTTCTAGATGTCCTTTTGATTGAAGAATTCCAGGTGCTTGAAAGGATTACTTCAGCCAGAGCACATTGCCAGCACAAAACTAATCTGCTGCTACCAATGCAACATCATACTGGTACAGCAAATGTCCCCAGGACAGTGCAGCATAGGAAAATAAAGATGAATTCTACTTTTTCCTCAAAAACATTTCAAAGCCATGGTAAATGAAAAGAAAGTTTTGCAACTTAGATGAAGCTTTTTATGTAAAAGGAAAAAAAACGGCCACTAATACATTTGCTGTACTAGTATGATGTTACATTGGTAGCAGCAGATTAGTTTTGTGCTGGCAATGGGCTCTAGCTGAAGTAATCC
>VZTM01002869.1:0-21870 GCA_013400555.1 Jacana jacana | reverse complement strand
CTGTGGGGAGAAGCAGACAGGACAGATGATTTATTACTGACCAACAGGGTATTCCACCTCATCTGCATCATGCTCAGTGTAAAAGTTGAAAGATCAAAGGTTCAGACTTTCTTCTTTGATTGCCAGTGTCTGAGGAGGACTCTGTCTGCTCTTCTGCCTTTGATCCCAGTCTGTGTGTTCCTCAATCCAGTTCTTGAATTCAGTTCCCATCTGTTGCTGTGTCCAGTCCCAGTGCTGGCTGGTGATGTGATAGTAATTTTGAGAGGTCAATAGTGGTTTAGTATATATTTTTATAGATTTAATTATTTTTTAAAACTAATATTATTTTTTTAATATTTCATTAAATCTGGCTTAGGTCTTTTTCCCCAACCCTGTAAGTGTCTCTCCCTTATTCTCTCTTCCTTACATCTGGGAAGGAAAAGGCTCTAATAGAGGGTGTCTATCGTTTGTTTAGTGCCCAGCCCAGCCCGAACCTCAATAACTGGGCATTGTAGCAAAGCCTCCTACTGAACTTGGTATCTCCTATTTAACTTTTATCTACCATAACAGTTTAGTAATGTATTCTTTTTTGTTTGGCTAATTTAAAGGTCACAGAAAAATTGTTTTAATAGAAAAATTCTAGTGAAGAACTTACCTCGGTAACTAGGTATCTGTGGAGTCATTTACTGTTTTAACTATATACTTAGAGCTCAAACATGCCTCAAAGAAGTCAGTGTCATAGTTGGACTGACTAAATTTTTTTTTCTAGTGGCCAGAGAGAATGTATAAAAACATAAATGTGTACCATCAAAGAATGCATGAAACAGTTGTTAACTACAAAAATTACACCGTTCTTAACAAGAAAGTCTTGTAAAGTCAAGTATGAAACCAAAAGTTGAGCAAAAGAATGTTTGTAATTACTTGATACTGTCTTTCTAGTGTTTCAAGTAAATACTTGAGGTTTTTATATGGGAGATAATTGTGTATTACCTTGCATTCACTACTAACTTATGATAGAGGACTGATGTTAAACAAGCTTCCTAGTTATTTTTGAAGTTTATCACTGGGCTATGGAAAAAAGGAAGACAGTAAGGAAGGCTCAGCTGTTCGAACTGCACTCATGGGTTTTGAGGGCCCTTGTTTCGAAAGTGGATTTGGGTCATGGACACCACATCCTCAGTTCAAAAAAGAAATCCGCCACTCTAGTGCTGAACCCTCTAGAAGTGGCAGCACATGGTCAGGAGAACTGAGCTATTTGCTTTCTGACTGTAGAATGATTCCTGCTTCTGATTTAAAAGTAAGTTGCTACAGGCAACTTTTTTTTTAAAGTGGTGAGTTCCCCTTTCTACTGTAGTCTCTCAAGTGAATATAGTGCAATTTGAATAAACCAAGACTGAGGCTGAAATACCCTTTGAACTAAAATGATTACCTAATTTGAAAAGTGACTGTGTGTTTTCCCAGGGAGCTGACAGATATGTCTGTACTGTACATAGTAAAAAAGAAAACGGACTACTTTTACCTAAATGCTGACTTGGAAAAAACCCTTCTAATTTCTAGGATGTCTACCTGAGTTCAGAAAGTATGTAATAAATTTAATAATTCACTTAATCCACTTCATTTCTAGGCATCTGCTGTAGAGTCACAACATGGTGAAGGATGCCTGGAGTTGAAGTTTGTTGAACTAATGCTATAAGACTGATTATCAGAAGTTCACGTTATGTTTAAGCTGTTGCTGAGCTTGCTGGGTGAAGGTACGAAATAGCATGGATGATGTTGGTTTGGGGATGGAATGCTGGAAGCTGCGCCAGCACACGAGTAGGTGGAAAGGAGAGAGGCAGGACTCTGGTGGGGCTGGAGAGTAAGACGTTTTAAAGTGGAAGCGAGGTTCTAATTTTACATGCAAGGTACAGTGCCTTGATAATGCAGCCCAGCAAGAACAGGCCTGTTACTAGAAATAAGCAGTATTCAAGATTGGCCTGAACAGCAAAAATGTGAGTTGAAATATGCTTTTTTTTTTTTTTTCTTTTCAACTTGGACTCCTCTTTAAAATGAGTAAACTACTTGCTAAAGTAATCTAGGAGTATAGGTTGCCTGCCTTCCTAGTCAGTTGGTTTAAAAAGAAGTGGAAGCAACTTGGAATCATCTTTGTCTTTTGGAAAAGTTCTGTGGCTTGCAACTATTGTTTCAATAGTTTTCAAGTAAAAGTGTATAAAAGTAAAATTCATAGCATTCCTTAGCCCCAAAGGGATTAGGGTCGTGGGCAACTGGTCATTCAGAAGCTGAAACAGTCTAATTAGCAGATAGGATTTGTTGAATGAATATAGGGCCATGTAATGATACGTACTGTCTCACGGGACTTCATTAATGGCTAAATTTCCTGGGAATGTTGAAAAATTGGAGGTAGCATACTCAGGGTTAGATTTAAATTTTTTGAGTGTTCCCAGTTCCAGTAATACCTTTGCTTGCTTAAGCACTTGTTTTTCAGCCCGCAGTAGGTTCTTTTCCTTACTTGCTTTTGTCTTGTTTGGGGCTCTTTCATCGAGCATTAGCAACTATTGTTCTCAGTTATTTTAGCCTATGAGTTGTTGTGCTTAGCAACTACAGACTACTTGGCCTTCCACAGTTCTGTTTTTTCTTCCCATTGCTGGTATCTAGTGAGGACTGTGAGCCTATAACCTGCTGAGTAGTGAATCTTTCTTTGAACCCCCCAAAATAATTTAGAATCCTCTGATTGTTTACTTTAATCAAAGGTTAAAGGAACTCTATCTTCTTTTAGAAGCTCTACTTAACTTCCTTAACTTCTTCTCTATCCAAGAAACTCAAATGTGGATTCAGAGCTCATGCTTTAAGCTGTGCCTAAGTAAGTACAATCTCAAAATATACATACACATTTGTAGTCTTCCTGAATGTGAGTCCGGAGATGCTAGCAGCCCTTTCTTTAAGTATTACATTCCAACTTGTAAAACAGTATGGTTATTCCCTGCTTCATAGCAAAGGCAGGGTCCAGTGTTGTGAGTGTTTAAAAGGCCCTGGGGTGGAATGTATGGTAGGGCCTGGGGTCTTCTCGCATCTTGCAGCACTGGAGATGAAATAAAACGGCCCTAGCAGTAGGGTCTTATTTTGAATCATAAGAGTGACCTGCCAGAGTTGCTCTTACCACTCAATAAATAAGTGTTTATTGTATAAACCGTTGGGACTGGCACCATCAGTAAAATTCTGAGCAGGTTCAACTGCCGGTCGGCAGACAGTCCTCTGTTGCCTTTTTCTTCTCAGAAATAGTCTTGTAATTGGGACCAGATACAACTTAGAAGCAAGGCCACAGTTTATGGTAGCTCATATGTCTTGTAGGTTATTTATCACTGCTGTTCACATTCAGTGAGCTGAAAGATCTCAAAATAATCATTCTAGAAGCTCTTTTGGCAAAATGAAGGAGACTTTATAAATATATATATATATCCCAAATGCATTGAACTGACAGTCCTTTTCCCTTCATTCTACTCTTTGTGCAAGAGCTGAATGCAGTTTGGACTCTTTAAGATGCAAAATGCTAATCTTTCAAAGTCCACTTAGTAACAGCGTTATTGTATTTTGTTCCAGTCTGATTATATTTATTGTGTGGTTGTTTTTTTTTTATTTTCCCCTGCTTCCAGTTCCACTGGCATGAGATGAGACTTAATAAGGTTTTCTTTGGCTGCTTTTTGACTGATGTAGATTATTGAGAATACAGTATAGGTGATATGAGCTGCAGCATATGTCTTCAAACCTTTGCCAGAATAGCTGTTCTGCCTTAAAGTTGTGGTAGTTTTTGTTGGTTTTCACTTGTCATTATATCAGCCAAGTGGGTTAAGAGCTACAATACTTGAACCCTTGTGAATATTCCTTAAAAATAAAGTAGGAATAGAAGTATAATCCTAGCAAAGCAAAAGTGAAAGCAAAGTGTAATGTTTCCAGAACTTTGTCTAAACTAATATATGATCAATCCTTTCAGGCAGTATGGTACAAGAAGGTGGAAACAGGTCAAATTTATCTAAAGGACAGATAAATGGCATTTAGGAAGACCAGTTTTGGTAGAAGATTAATTTCCCTAAGCGTCAGTCTTGGTACAGAGAGTGTCATGCCAGTACCTTTGAAAAAAACTCTTCTGTGGGTTTGGGAAAACAGGGAAAACCATGGGAAGACTAGATTTCTTCAGCAGATGTGTATGTTTACATCAGCCAACAAAGTCTAGTTTGTGGTTTAGTTATCTCACGCAAGAGAACGCAAGAGAGTATCAGGAAATATGCAGTGGGAACACAAGTACTATCACTTCTGCCTCTGACCTGTTTTCTGAGAACTGTAGGGCAGCTATATTAAATCATTTTTGTTCTTACTTGAACAATCAGCACACCTCTTCAAATCAGAAGAAATAAGTTTTATTAGTTACATTCAGTAATTTCTACATTAATGCATTGTCAGAATAGAAGGAACAATGCTGCTTCTTAATGCTGGTTCTTAGAGGCTGTATGGTCTATGTGGATCTCACAATGCATATGTTGCTCCAGCTTTGTAGTCTTGGAGTTATGTGGGAAATGGAAAAAAATGGTCATCTTGCTTTTTTGTTGAACCTTTATAGCAGTGCTGTTGGATACTGGGCGCATAAAGCAGAGGAATATAAAGCAAATTGGATTTTTATACTTGTACAGCTGCACTCAAAAGTGCAACTTTTTGTAACTTGCAGATGACTTGGGGGACAGTCTTCTATCTAGTTACCTGTTTTACAGTATCGGGGGGATTTTTGCTATTGAACTGAATACCCAGCAGTGGATAGGAATATTAGTGTATAGCTACTAGAAATAAGTGAATGTTTTAAAGATTTGATTCAACTGACCAAGTATAGACACCTACTTTTAGGATGAGATGACTCATGACTTAACTGTATTACCGAAGTTACAGAATCACAAAATGATATGGGGTTGGAAGGGACCTCTGGAAATTATCAAGTCCAACTCCCCTGGCAAAGCACATCCTCCTAGAGCAGGTTGCACAGGAACGTGTTCAGGCAGGTTTTGAATGTCTCCATAGACGGAGACTCTACACCTGTCTGGGCAGCCTATTCCAGTGCTCTTCCACCTTTCAAGTACAGGAGTTCTGCCTCACGTTTAGATGGAACTTCTTATGTTCAAGTTTGTGTCCATTTCCTCATGTCTTGTCACTGGGCACCACTGAAAGACTGGCCCCATCCTCTTGACTCTTACCCTTTAACTGTTTGTAGGCATTGATCAGATCCCACCCTCAGTCTTTTCTAGAATAAAAAGATCCAAGTCCTTCAGGCTTTTCTGGTGAGAGAGAAGTTCTAGTCCCCTGATCATTTTGTGGCCCTTTGCTGTATTGTCTCCAGCAGTTCCCTGTCCTTCTTCAACTGGGGAGCCCAGAACTGGACATAGTACTCCAGGTGGGGCCTCATCAGGGCAGAGTAGAGGGGCACGTTGTCCTCCCTTGACCTGCAGGCCATACTCTTCTTCATGCACCCCAGGATGCCATTGGCCTCCTTGGCCACAAGGGCACATTACTGGCTCGTGGTCATCCTGTTGTCCACCAGGACTCCCAGTTTTTTTTCAACAGAGCTGCTCTCTAGCAGGTCAGTTCCCAATCTATACTGGGTCATGGTTGCATCAGGTTCCTCTCTGTCCAGTTCTCCAGCCTGTCTAGGTCTTGATGGATGGCACCACAGCCTTCTGGTGTGTCAGCCACCCCTCCCACTTTTGTGTCATCAGCAAATTTGCGGAGGGTACATTCCATCCCTTCATCCAGGTCACTGATGGATATGTTGAAAAGGGCTGGACCCAGTACTGACCCCCTGCAAACACTGCTTGTTATGGACCTCCAAATAGACTCTGTGCCACAAATTGTGACCCTCTCAGCTCTGCTTTTCAGCCAGTTTTCAGTCCACCTCACTGTCCATTTATCTAACCCATAGTTCCTAAGCTTACCTATGAGGATGCTGTGGAAGATGGTGTCAAAAGCCTTGCTGAAGTCAAGGTAGACAACATCCACAATCCTCCCCTCTATCCATCCAGTCATGCTATCGTAGAAGGCTATCAGGTTAGTCAAACATGATTTCCCCTTGGTGAATCTGTGTTGATTGCTCCTGATAGCTTTCTTTTCCTCCAAATGCTTTGAGATGATGCCCAGAAGAAACCATTCCATCATCTTTCTAGGGATGAAGGTGAGGCTGACTGGCCTGTAGTTTCCTTGATCTTCCTTTTTGCCCTTTTTGAAGAGTGGAGTGACACTGGCTTTCCTCCGATCCTCAGGCACCTTGCCTTTTCTCCATGATCTTCCAAAGATGATGGAGAGTGGCCCAGCAAGGACTTCTGCGAGCTCCCTCAGCACTCATGGGTGCATCCCATGAGGACCCATGGACTTGCAAATATCCTGTGTACTTAATGGTTCCCTATNTCCAGGTCACTGATGGATATGTTGAAAAGGGCTGGACCCAGTACTGACCCCCTGCAAACACTGCTTGTTATGGACCTCCAAATAGACTCTGTGCCACAAATTGTGACCCTCTCAGCTCTGCTTTTCAGCCAGTTTTCAGTCCACCTCACTGTCCATTTATCTAACCCATAGTTCCTAAGCTTACCTATGAGGATGCTGTGGAAGATGGTGTCAAAAGCCTTGCTGAAGTCAAGGTAGACAACATCCACAATCCTCCCCTCTATCCATCCAGTCATGCTATCGTAGAAGGCTATCAGGTTAGTCAAACATGATTTCCCCTTGGTGAATCTGTGTTGATTGCTCCTGATAGCTTTCTTTTCCTCCAAATGCTTTGAGATGATGCCCAGAAGAAACCATTCCATCATCTTTCTAGGGATGAAGGTGAGGCTGACTGGCCTGTAGTTTCCTTGATCCTCCTTTTTGCCCTTTTTGAAGAGTGGAGTGACACTGGCTTTCCTCCGATCCTCAGGCACCTTGCCTTTTCTCCATGATCTTCCAAAGATGATGGAGAGTGGCCCAGCAAGGACTTCTGCGAGCTCCCTCAGCACTCATGGGTGCATCCCATGAGGACCCATGGACTTGCAAATATCCTGTGTACTTAATGGTTCCCTATCTTGATCTTCCTCAACCAAGGGGAAGTCTTTCTTTATCCAGACTTTCACTGTTATCTCCAAAGTTTGGGACTCCTGAGGGCTGGCCTGAGCAGTAAAGACTGAAGCAAACAAGGCATTCAGCAACTCTGCCTTTTCTGTATCCTCTGTCACCATGCTGCCTGTCTCATTCAACAGCGGGCCCATATTTCCTCTCGTTTTCCTTTATCTCCAACATACTTGAAAAAAGCTTTCCTGTTGACTTTGACATCCCTTAATTCCGAGGAGGCCTTGGTTTTTCTCGTTTCCTCCCTGCATACTGTAACGGCATTCTTGTAATCTTCCCAAGTGGTCAGTCCTGTTTTGCACACACTGTAAACGTCCTTTTTCCACTTGATCTTTTTCAGAAGCTCCCTGCTGAACCACAGAGGTCTCCTGCTTCCCTTGCCTGATTTTTTTTTTTCCTTAGGGATGCACTGATCCCAAGCTTGGAGAAAGCGATATTTGAATATCATCCAACTCTCTTGAGCCCCCCTACTTTCCAGAGCCCTAACCTGTGGGATTTCTCAGAGTAGTTTCTTGAAGAGGTCAAAGTTAGGCCTCCTGAAATGCAAGGTTTCAATACTACTTGTTTTGTGCATATTGCCCATGATTCTGAACTCCGTTTTCCTGATCACTGTGGCCTGATCTTAATCTTAATGTCCTCCTCTAATGTTCTGTTTGTTTGTCAGGACTAGGTTCAGTAGCACATGTCTCCTTGTTTGCTTCTCTACCACCTGAGTCAAGAAGTTATCACTACACCAGAGAAACCTCCTCCTGGTCTCTATGGTCTTGGCTGTGTAGCCTTCCCAGCAGATCCAAGGGTACTTGAAGTTACTCTTGGGAATCAAGGCCTGTCATTGTGAGACTATTTTCAACTGTCTGTAAAAGGCCTCATCAGCTTCCCCATCCTGATCAGGTGGCCCATAATATACACCCACAACAGCTTCTTATATTGGTCTGCCCCTTAATCCTCACCCACAAGGCCGCAGGCAGAGTTTTAGGCACATCTCCTCCATTGCAAGTCTGCGTTGACTCTGAAGGGAACTTTATGTAAATCAACACTTAGATGAATCACACTTATTACCATTTGGCAACAACGCAAAGAAACTTTATTCATCTTTCAATTGTGAAGTTTAACTTTGTGGAATCACTTTGGCATAGTAAATCAGTGTTACTTCTGTGCTGCCACTAAGAATTACTTTTTCATAAACGCAAAAATTCTGTATGTGACAGGCTTTAGTATTGTATATCACAAGTGGTCAGAATAGACTGGATTTGGGAATCTTGGGGTTGTTTTTCTCAAATTAAATGTCTCAAATTTTTACCTTTTTTATTCCAATAATAATGTCTTGTAGGGTACTCAGGCCTATTTGATGGAAACTGCAGGAAATAAGAAATACCTTTTTTTTGGTCTTATTGACTACATTTATCTGTGCGTGAATTTTCATCAAAAATTGTTTGTGCCTTTCGTTGTTTCTGTCCCTGTCAACAGCAAGCTTTAAAAATAATAATAATCCAGAAATCCATAAAATATTACCAGGTTAATAAAAGTCTTTGTTATATAACAGACTTAACTGCAGCACAGATTAAAAGTGTTCCTTTATACATATTCAGCAATCACTGATAAATACATATTAAATTCCTTTTTTCTCACTGTTGGGGATCTAAGTCCTGGGCATTGTACTTGTGTGGTAAATGTGTTATTATCATGTTGTAATTGAATAATATATCACAGAGATGCTATTTAGCAAAAAAAAAAAATAATTAATACCAACCTATCCTTTCTTTTTCTTCTTTCCCCCTCCTCAAACAAAATGACCTAAACCAAAGCAGAACTTACTATTCTAACCTAGCATATTATTTCTCTGTGCTGTTGGATGTCCATTCCCTGCATACACAACTTATGGATAAAGTTGATGGATACTTCCATTATATTTTGTTACCTCACTGTAATCTATATTTTGGGGTAGTTTAAAGGAAATACAATAGAGGTGTTGATGACTTTGGGATTCTGTCTGTCCCTGAGGAGGATTTCAGAACAGATACCTATGTAGCAGAATACAGATGGATGCAGCAAAATGCCTCAGCTAATAATAAGTTCAATGGCTCTGAATATTGTCAATCTGAAGTGATTGTAGCCAAGTCTTCCTTTGGAGCCATAGGGTACAATTTGGGTACTACTTCTATGTGCCTCTCAGTTGTACTTTGCACCAGGAATTTGAGCAAATATACATGGAATAGAGAAGACAGGCAAGTTGAGACTCACCTGTCCAAACTGGAATATCTTCTGCCACTTCTGTGTTTTTGGAGTGCCTGTGAGACTCAAAAATGGCTGGCAGATGTACAGCACAACCCACAGGAGACCTGTTTCCTTCAGGAATAGTAGCTGGAAGCCAGGCAGGATATCCTTCTCAAATTAGGTACGACTGTTTAGGCACCTGAATTGCTCCCCTGAGGCTAGTGGCTTGAAAAACGAGGGCCAAGAGACTAGTTTCCTAAGTCCCGATAGGCAGTTTCTAGTTACTGAGTGGTGATCGTATTGGGAATGTGAGGAGACTCCTGGAAGAACAGATTGTAAGAGTGCATCTGGGCACCTGAAGAAGGGAGGGAGTAACGTGAGCTAGGCAAAGGCTAGCATTAGCATTCCTGTTTTGGATGATGTTTCTCCTGAAATACTCTGACTAAAGTCTGTTACCCACTGTTGTTGCCACTACTGCGTCCAACGTGATTCAGTTTCTTAAAAGTTACTTTGTGAGTTTGTTTGGTTTGTATTCTTTTTTTTCACTTTCACATCTGCTCAGTGTTGATGGGAACATGATGGTATCTGTGGCTAAATGGAGGAAGTGGGTGAAGCAGTGAAGAGCAGCACATGTTGGAGTAAGGTTTTCATATTTTCAACAGAGTTAAAAAGAACCACCTCCCATGGTGTTTTTCCTGAAAGGCTTGATTCTTTGGCTTGTGACTGGCTCCAACTGCCCAAATAGTAATCTGCTTACCTACGTTTTTTTATAGTGATAGCTTCTGGTAATGGTTGCATTAATAAGGCAACTACTGAACTGTCAGCTGGTAGTAGATGGGAACTTTAAAAGACGAAGACTGGACTGCAAAATTTCGTGCTACAAATGACTACTACCTTTTGTCATGCTCACAACTCTAAGGTGGGGTCCATCTCTGTACCAGTGTTTCTGGCAACAGAATGTTTTTTTTTACCCCAGTGATCATTTTAAAACAGTAATAACAACATGCTAACATGTTGCTCTTCAGGGAGAAAGGTATTAATTTCTTTGTTCCAGAAGCACATGGGTAGAATGGACTTGGGCACTGTTGACAGAAACCTAGAGTGTCTGCAAAATGGTATTCTAATACAGTGTATGAATCTGGACAGCATTAAACCTGCTCTCAAAACGTTAGCAACTTCAAAAACTAAATACTGGGCTGCTCAGAGAAAAGGATGCAAGAATATCACTGAATCTTAAAAACCCTTGCACCTTGTATGCTTGAATTCATTACATGTAAGTTGGAAGTACTTGACGATTTCAGGACTTGAAAGAATATTTTAATTTTGATGAAAGACATGCTCATCACAGTCAGGAGTGACAATTGCCATAATTGTTGGCAGCTACTGCATTATCATTTAAGCATGTTCATTGCAAGGCAGTGAGGATTTTTTATTCATCATCTTGCACTTAAATATTGTCTATCCCACAATAGCAGTATTTCCCTCTGTTACCATTATGACACTTCTTATAATTGTGTTGTCAAAGGAAATACATTGGACAGCCTGGGATGGGAACATAAACTGTCTCCTAAGAATTTTTTAAGGTATTCAGGAGTGGCTGGAGGCCTTGCAAAATTTACAATTTATGAAGTCTAATATGTGGTATTTGAAATGCTTGAAGATTGGGCATGTATAGCAAAAACAATGAACCATTTCACAGAGCAGCTGAAATATTTTAATTCAGCTCTGCAGTGCTTTCCAAGAAAGTCAATGCACTGCAGCATAAAAGCTGGCCTGTAACACTCTTCCAGAAGGGGGGATTACAGCTAGGAGTCTTTGTCTGTTTTTCATCTATTTCCATTTTAAAGGGTGGTAAATAAAAGCATTCAGATTTTAATAAATTTATCTGGTAGATTAGTGGTTGCTTTGAACATTTGTATTTTGGCAGTAGACGCCAGTTTCCCCTTGAGATGGGCTTGCTTGTTGGTTTAACCTATCTCCCCTCCATGAGCAGCAGGAGGCTGTCAGAACTAGATAGGAGCAGCTTTTTCTGGAACAAACTGGTTTGAAGAAGTTGCCAATTTAGCAGCACTGGTATTGGCTTAATGAGAAACAAGAGGAAAGCAGTAATTATTTTTAAAATTGATTCAGATGTTATTGCGCAGGATATCGTCTCTTGAATTAAGTTTTCTAAGTGTTTGTTTTTAACAGAAAAACATGACCTGTGTACATATAACTAGTTTACCCTCAACCCTATGCATTTTTAATGAAAAGCTTTGTAAATATTAATGGTCTCTATATACACAACGAGAGGAAAAAAGATTCTGTAGGTCACAATTTAAATGCCCTAATTTTCTGTGTAGTTATACTAAAAATTTTATAGCTGGCACTATCTTCAGTCTCTAATGTACCTTCTATTAATGTTAACTAGCCTGTTTATTTTTAAAAATATTTAACTGTATGCATGACTTGCTTTTAGTATTTTCTATTCTGAAATCCATATAGTTAAAATTTCAAACAAGACTCCTGTAAACCAGAGGAAAATTGTATTATACAAGCCTAATTGATTTAACCTGTAATGACTATGTCATTTTAGGGAAAACTAGTTACCAGTTGCTCACAAGCACTATTTAATAGAGCTCCCTTTGACAAAACTAGTTTGTTGGTTTTTTTTTTTTTTTTTAAAATGATCTCTACTGAAGAAAGGTAATTCTTATACCCTCCTTTTCCAGTAAAACACTTTGCATCTACAAAGAAAAAAACACAGTTTTGGACATACAAATGATTATCCCTCGGCTTTATTAAATTGGCTCTGAAACCTGTTTGCTACAGTGAAGCCACAAATGAGCTGAAACTGGGGCAGACCAGAGCAGTCTCCTCCTATTGTGTCAGGATGCTTCAGTAGTCTGGAATGTACTCCCAGGAAATTGAGAACTGAGTTGGAAATAATACGGTAAATGCAGTAAATGCGTTCCATGGAGTGGCTTGAGGTGGCATTGGTGTGGATGCAGCATGTAACTTGTGAAGAAGAGTAGGAATGTGCCGTGGCTTTCCCCTGCATTTCTAAAACGCAGGCTAGGGTTCCTTGAAAAGGCCATATGCATTGTGAGCCTGTGAGAACTCTGATGGTGGAAACCAACTCTTGGCACAATCCCCTTTAATCCATGTCCTATTCCCCAATCCAGTTTATTTCGTGGCATGTAAATTTTGTGTTGGGGTGGGATAGAAATGAAAGTCCAGCAAGGCAGGACATTGTTGGCAATGTCCACAGCCATTGCTTTTGTTGGCAATGTGGTGTCTGAGCCTGGTTCAAGCGAAGTGTGAATGTGAATTCCCACAGCTGCTTGATTTTCATATGAATGGATGCTGCTGCTAAAAAGGGTAGATAGAGGTCTTCCCCTCTACTCCTCCTGCTCAAGGGCCACATGCTTTTGGTCCAGCTCACTATAGAGCTGCATGATCAACTACCCTGGCACAAAACAGTAGATGAAAACGTTGCATCTTGTCACTTACCATCGTCACAACAATCGTGACAGTGATTATGGATCTCCTCCCAAGTAATGTGTTTTCACCTGCCCACCGGAGCACTCTGGAAATGCTTGCTTCATTAAAAAAGCCCAGCAAATTTACAGGATTATTTTGATGAAAATAAACACCTACACTTTAAAACTTCATTCCTCTGAGTAAGAGCAAACAGGTAAGTATGCTTTGAAAATCTTACTTCCTGTGGTGGTTTGACGTTAGACACACGAACAGTTACAAATTGTCACGTTAGAAATACTTCCCTACTCTCAAAGCTCGGTGGATTGCCTATGTAGGACGTAGGGTTTGAAACAAGCAGGCAATTAGGGAAGGATGAGTCCAGTCAAAAATGGAACAACTGGCTGAAGGTCCCTGGTTAACTACTCCTGTAGCTGCTCTGGTGTGCTGGAGTCAATGCTGGATCCTCTTTGGCGTTTGTTTCCTTTTAAACTGCATGATCTAGATGATGGTAGGTGATGTTACTTCAAGCAATTTTAGGAAAATGTGAGGTCATTCTTGCCTCACCCCCCCTCACACTAAGGAGGAATAGGAAAGGTACCTTGACTGCATTTTGTTTCCTCTTACAAATAATACCAGGTCTGGTTTTCTTAGCTATTCCCTATGTCTCTAGAATGTAGTGCAAGATCAGTCACTCTGAAAGGAGATGACATTAAATATACCAAGTGTCAACTCTTTATTTCTGGCAATTTGCTGTCGTAGCAAGTTGTCTTTCAGAGAGTCTTCCGGAAGGAAAGTTACTTTGTTCACTGAAAAATAACATGGTCTTGGAAGACTCCTAAATGTATTGTTCAATTCACACACAAATATCTCAGGGCTTGTTAGAGGTGTTTGGGGCAAGAATTAGTGGACTGTCAGAACATTAATGTGGAATTAGAGGTCTTACCCCCAGTTTAATCAGGATAAACAATAGAGCCTCACCATCTAGGAAATGTGCTTACCCCGAACAGTGTTATCCAAATTGCTACCTGAATCTGATGATGCTGCATTGTGATTGCTTTGTCAATGTTTATTTAAAGATACTGTGGTGGGTTTTTTTTGTCTTTCATCAAAATGCTAGGTTTGAGCTGACTTGGTAATGTACTTGAATACATACTTTTGGTATAGCAAATGTCAATTGCAGAAATAAATAGTGGGTTAGTGAAATTTCATTGTATTATCCCACAATGTGCAGATGAATAATGTTCTCTGCTACAGATTTCCAGATTTTTCTTCTCTTTTGCCCTCATTCCTTTTATCAAAACTGGGTGTTTGAGGGGAGGAGGGGAATGAAGAGCAAAATCATTTGAGGAGTTTTTTTCTCCTTTAAAGCATTAATGTTCTTTTTTTGTTGACATAGTATGCTTCTCCTATAGTTTTATGAGAAGATGAATTGTCTCCGTTGCCTACTTACGCAAGGAAATCAACTAAATAGCTTTTTAATATCTTGCTCCTCAGAATTTGAATCTTCTTGAACAGACCAGGATATGATAGCTAGAGTTCCCAGCCTTGAAAGTGCTGAATTAATTGCAGAACAATTCAGGAAACAGGTGTGTTGAAACAAGAGGAAGGAAGCGTTGGCAGTAAGATCAGGCATGGTTAGAAAGCTATTTCATGATGGCTTCTAAACCTTAACAGTTAAAAAAAAAAAAAGTTTGAATCATTCTAGCACTAGGAAAATGTCTTGCAGAGGGACTCAATGGAAGATATGTTAATTAATTCAGAGGTTAATTTTAGAAATTGCATTCTATGCATGCTTAAGGAAAGGTTTAAAATGTAATTAAGTGTTTGAGGGAAGAAGGTGTACCAAGGAACATCAAAAGGAAATACATACATGGAATGCAGTAAGAAAATGCTCGGGCTATATTTATTTGCCTTTGTATTGCATTCCTTCCTGTATATTACTATAACTCTCTGAGATAGAAACAGAAATGTCTTTGGAAAATATCATTGTCCTTTTTGTTATTTTTTTTTTTTAAATTAGTTAATTGCTTGCTGTAACACCTGATGGCTTGCTAGCAAAAAGCTTGTACGTGTGCACCTATGTATGCTTCAACCATCTGTCTTAGTATTGTTGTCAGTAATAACTTTAAAACAACCCGGCTTTTCTTAACTGAAAGAAGTTGAACTCCTGTGTCAGGTCTGTTAGTAGGCTGGGGAGAGCAGTAATCCTTAGCGTGTGATGGTGTGATTTGTTACCGCTCCAGGACCTAGGAGAGGATACTTGTCCGTGGTCTGAGTTAAGCCTCTGTGCTAGAAAACTGGAGGAGGGAAAAAAAGGGTTTCAAACAATGTCTGCGATTCCTTTATGAAATCATGACTGTACATACTAGATGTATTATAAATAGTATGGTTTGAGATAAGAATAATCCATTAAAACTGTCGTGTTATTAGTATGCTGATATTTATTGTACCATTTCCGTTTTTATTGTTGATACCAAAAGACTACTGTAGCATGCATCTATCCAAGTTTTCCTCCTGTCTTTCACATAAAACTTAAGCTACTGTAGTATATGGTGTCATCTGCTAGACTAGTTTGAGGCCGGTGGTACTCAGTACTCTCCTCGTTCCTTTTGACTTGGGAGAAGGAAGCCGCATAAGATCTCTATGGTTAGCAATATTCTAAACTGGATTAGACCTCTGAAGGTGTATAAATACTGTAATTGTATTAAATTGTAAAACTGCTATAAGATATGTGTTTTCTACATCTCTCTAAGGTTGCAATATGACAGAATGCTGTCTTCTCCATATAAAGCCTGCAAATTTATATACAAACCAGTATCTCTTTCAGATTCATTTCAACTAAACTAGAATTCTAGTTTAAAGCATTCAGCTTAAAAACAAACAAACAAACAAAAAAAACCAACAAAAAACCCCAACAAACAAAACACACACTCACCCTTATGCCCCTCCAAATCACCCTGAACCATTAAGGGTTCACACCCTATATGTGTGAGGGTAACCTCAGCTGGCTGCCGGATGCCCACCAAGCTGCTCACTCTCTCTTCACCCTCAACAGGACAGATGAAGACAGGGAGATTATTTACCATCACGGGTGAAATGGTTTCAATGAAAGGAAGATTAATTGATTACAAATTAAATAATTTGAATGGTGAGAAACAAACACAAAATTAATAATAATAAAAAGAACTCAAACAAAAACTTTCTCCTTCATGCTCCTCTTAAACTTCACTTCTGACTTCCTTCCCTCCTCAAGTGGGGGTGGTGTATGGAGGTTGTGGTCAGTCCATAACACTTCCTCTCTGCCTCTCCATCTTCCACTCACTTGTGGATGGAGTCGAGTATAGGATCCCACCCATGGGATACAGTCCTTCAAGACCTGCTCTGGCATGGAGTCTTTCTTCAAGACCTGCTGTAGTGTGGGTCCTTTCCATGGGGTACAGTCCTCCAGGAACAGGTTGCTCAAGTTTGGGTCCTCCATAAGCCACAGTTCCTGCCAGAAAACCTGCTCCTGTATGGGCACCTTTCCATGGGATGTGGCTCCTGCCTGGAACTCTGGTGTGGGCTTTCCACAAACTGCAGCGTCCTTCAGGCATATCCACCTACTACTCTAATGTGGTCTTCCACAGGCTGCAGGGGGACAATCTCTTTCACCATTGTCTTTTCCATGGGCTGCAGGAGATTATCTTCTCTGTTACCTGAAGCACCTCCTCCTACTTCTCTTTCACTGACACGGATATCTACAAGGCTCTTTCTTTCACATTTTTCTTACTCTCTCCCATCTGCTTTTCCACAGTACTTTTAACCCTTTCTTAACATGTACACAGAGCACCACCAGTGTTGCTGATGTGTTCAGATTTGGCTAGTGGTGGGACATCTTGGAGCTGTCTGGAATTGCCTTTTTCTGACATGGTGGCAGTCCGTGGTGTCTTCTCACAGTGGAGACCTCTGCAGCTTCCTGTTGCCCTCTTATTACCAAAACCTGGACATGTAATCCAAAATGTACTATGTTACCGGACCAGATCTTACACAAAAAGAGGACTCTGCTCATGAAACAAATGTTATGTCATCTTCAGAAATGGATACTGGACAAATCAAGTAACTTTCCTGTTCCTGATATTTCTCGTTTATGATTGTCTCCAGCCTAGCCTTTACAGGTTTGTGCTCTTAGGGTTGAGCTGATGTGTTTTGGGCTGTAAGCAACATAAATAACATGAACTGACTTCAATCCCATCACAGCTGTGATAGATGACAACTGTACAACTTGTATTGGATGAATCTTATGAGGAACAATTGAGGGAGCTGGGACTGTTTAGTTTGCGGAAGAGAAGGCTGAGGGGAGACCTCATCACCCTCTACAACTGCTTGAAAGGGCATTGTAGAGGGGTCGGTGCTGGTCTCTTCTCATGGGTAATTAGTGATAGACCAAGAGGGAATGTCTGCAAGCTGCAGCAGGGTAGGTTTAGGCTGGACTTTAGGAAAAAATTCTTCACAGAAGGAGTGGTCAGGCTGGAATTGGCTGCCCAGGGAGGTGGTGGAGTTACCATCCCTGACTGGGTTTAGGAGTAGATTGGATGTGGTGTTGAGGGATATGGTGTAGGGGAGAACTTGTAGAGTAGGGCTGATGGTTGGACTTGATCCCAAGGGTCTCTTCCAACCAAAATGATTTTATGATTCTATAATGGCAGAAAACTTTGCTTGGCCTATGTGTAGTTCTATCATTTTATACAAAAAGCTGCATTCTCTAAGTAGTATTGCAAAGCAAGAATTTCCCTGAAAATTGCTGTTCCCAAATAGAACTGTAGAACTTAATTATGACAGATAACCCTGATAACATCAGTAGAAATGCTAATATTGAAACAGAGATATGTTTGTCCATGAGCTTTGCTAAAGTGTGTCTTTACTTGAATATCATCGCTGTTCTTTTTTTAACTTTGACCACGTTGTTTTGATATTTACCCGTGTTTTTCATTTAATTCCAAAATAGGTGTATTCTTTCCTCTTCTGTTTTCCTATAGGAAGCTCTGAATTCTGCGTTCACTGTGAACCACATTTTTCCTTCCCAGTAACTCAGTGTCTCTCTTAGTTGCGTGAGGGTTCTGGTGAACTACCAGCTCCTCGCCATGTTCTGCAGGACAGGACCATGTGGTGATTATATGGTGGGCTTTGCTGATAGGGAACATGGCTAGACGTTCCAGTGCTGATGTGCAACATGTTTGTGCGAGCATGTTTCTTTGATGTGGCTAGAGTGGAGTTCTGAACCGAACCTGCATGTGTTATAGAATCATTCATTAGGTGCTGTTATTCCACCACGGCCCTCTTGTTTCGAAGCGCAACACACGTGAAAAAGCACGTAGAGGGCACTCCGCTTGCACCTTCTGTTTCTCACTTAGAGAGCGGAGAGGAAAAGGCTGACACTTGGTTTATATTTCTCAGTACGTCACCGAAAGAGCCTTGGGTGCGTTGAGAAGAGTAGCTAAGGACCTAAAAGGAACGCTGCTTGTTTAATCTGTGTTTTGCGCCAAAAAGGCTGGTTGCCAGCTGTGTCACCTGGCTGGAACAGTTACGCTGAGATCATGCTACTAGGTGTTTTCACTTAAATCTGTGGTCCTGGGGTTGACTAAACCTGGTTTCAAACTGGTTTGTATAGTCAGGATTATAATAACGGGCACTTGGCAGTGTTTTGTTGGTGAAAATGCAAATGAAATGTTTAGTTCATGTTTGTACTTGTCCCCTGCTCCTGCATTGCCTGCCGTGTTTTCAATCCAAGCTGATTTATAAACTCAGTTTAATACAACTGACTTCTTTCAGAGACAGTGGTTCCATGTTCAATCCTCAGTGACTGTGTAGGCCACTTCCCATCCTCACCCCACTTCTTGTGTGGCTTCACTAGTAAGCAGTGTCGTGCGTTGGGTCAGTGAAGCGGTTCAGGAACTGAAGGTGAAGCTTGGGAGAGCAGGAGAAACACATCCATGGCAGAAGCAGTTTGTCACTCTCATTCTCTGCCTCGAGCCCACTCCAAATCACATGCAACGACTGACTCAGTCGCTTGTGCTTGCCCAAAGCAACATGGTTTGTCGGGGTCAAGAATGAGCAGTGAGGGAACAGAGGGTGGCACTGTTGAAAAAATTAAAAATAGTCTTTTTTTAGCAGGTATGTAGCTTGAGTATTAGATTTGTTCACTCTTGTTTGTGGTAAGTTCATTTGCTTAATAAAAGGAGAAATTTGGTACTTGGAGTTCTATTAACTATCTGACATAGCAGAATTTAATGTCTCAATTATCCTTCATGATGATGGGATAAAAAACATTACAGAAGTTTTAATCACAATATAGGATTTGTATATCAAAAGAAGCTGCACAAATATGTACTGAAATGCAGACTGGCAAAATGGCAATTATAATAAGACCAGGCTTAACATCATAGCCTTCCAGCTGAGTGTTAAGTGCCTTGCACACAAGTGGAAAAATACTGGCTGACTTTGCAGAATGAAGAACTAATTTGGTAAAACTGGTGGACTTCTATCAGAGAACTGCTTTATATAGTGGGTTGGCCAGTTAAATCTGTAGTGTGTATTGGAAGAACGTTACGAACAGGTTACCTAAATCTTGTAGGGAGCACTTACAGTAAGGAGTTAAGTTCTTCTGCAAAAAGTGAAATATTTAATAGTTTTTATACTTTTACAATTTTATTGTAAAGTGAAACAGGAACAGAATTAAGCCTATGCAGGTTTAGTTAAATGAGCAGAATTCTATACTGGTAAATTCAGGTTTAGTTAAATATGCAAGTGCTGAATTATATACTGGTGTTAAATTCAGCGGGTTAGATGGTGTCTTTGATGTTCTTTAAGGCCCTAAAATCCTGCTTCCTTTCAAATGGCAGCTGTAGGTCTAGAACCTATTTCAGTACGGACTCGCATGACTATTCTACAGTAGGCTTTGCATGATGATTTCCCCATTCTAAGTTATTCTTTCAGCCTAACTTAGTTTCAATGTTTTTTGGTGGTAACAACTGATAATTTTCTTAAAGCAAGATGATAATGCTTAGCATTTTAGAGATTTTTCTTGGATGATAAACAAGCCTCAGTGCTAAGATTACTTTTTTTTTTTGCACCTGGAAAAGGTATCTACTTCAAAATATTTATATAGATCTTTTCCCTTTCAGTCTAGCCTACTCACTGTTGAACCCCAAGTTTTGAACTTGACTTTGTCCTTTTTATTCTCTTGAGAAAGCTATTAATTGTTTAACCCTTTGAGTTAGTGGTTCTCAGCTCTTTCTTCAACCAGAAGTCTTAAGTATGTTATCTTAGAATTGTTTCCCAGTATGTCTTGCAGAGAAGAGGGAGGAAAAGGAGCTTGCTTGTTTATTCTTGTTTGCTTTTCCTTGCTTAGTGTGAAAGTAGTTACAATATTAATACAGGTCTGTTCTTCCTCTATACAACTTGTCTCATTCATTTTTAACTTAATGACATCTCAGTTTCTCATATTACACAGTTGGAAGTCAGTCATGTCACACTGCTGGTGTGTATATGGGTGTATGTAATAGCAGTAAATGTTACTAATTAATAGTCCACGCTAATAAATGTTTACTTGAATCCATTCTATAACACCAAATTGTTAATGGTAATACATTCCCTTTAGAAAAAATAATTTTCTACAAGATTAGAGCAAATTCTTTATTGGATTGACATTGGTTGAAAGAATATGTCACCAGGGAATAACAGGTAAAGGTTACTTCAGTGAAAAGTAAGAATTAGCTTCTTTTTATACACATCTTATTGACAAGAAAGTATCGACATCCTTTCAAAGTATTTATCCTTACAAGCTGTCTTTGAAGTTGTTTGATACACCTTAAGTTGTACAAGCATAATCAAATTTTTCTTTTTCCCCCCCAGTCGGTGTTATCCGCTGTCCAATTTGTGGTCAGGAATGTGCAGAGAGACACATCATAGATAACTTTTTTGTGAAGGATACCACAGAGGTTCCCAGTAGCACAGTAGAGAAATCAAATCAGGTAAGTGCATTAACATGTAATCAAGTTAACACCTTTTGGATGTGTATGCATATCCTTGGCTTCTTGCTGCGTGGCCTTTTTTGCTGTTCATATGCAGAAAAAGACTTCAAGTACTTAGTCATCACGTAGGGTAGCTACTCTAGAAGATCAGTTAAAATCAATGAAAATGCATGTAAAGAAGGCGGTTGTCTTATTCTAAAGTAATTTTAATGGTTAATACAAAACCTCATCATGATAGCAAAAGAAAAATTAAGGAACAGGTGTTAGAATGGGAATTGCTGTGCTTTTCTGTGCAATTTCAGGGCACTTGAAACACTGTGAAGCAGAGACCTGAACAATGTTACGTCAAAGGATCTAATCAGGTCTTATCACTGTAAGACGGAACAGTTTCTGAACAATGTGCTGTTAATTTCAGACTTTGGTTAGTTAGAAGAGGCACAGCTAAAAAAGTAAAACTACTGAACAGAAAATTGGTTTGTTTTACCTCAAACCAGGACGTTCCACCCCTTATTCCATACCATTTGCATCTTGCTCAGATAACTATTACTTCTTCATCAAATATGTACAAGTATATATACATGTGTCCCTTATTATGGTTTATCTTTATACACAAAAATTCTTAAGAGTTCATTAGTTCATAATTGCAGGTTTTCATCAGAGCAGAAGACTCTCAGGGTAGAAAAGATGATATGAAAATCATTGTGGTCCATATCCTCAGGTAGCATGTCCACAGAAAGGGTTTGCTGGACATCACTTGACGAAGCTAGCTCAGGTCTTCTTTATCTGANGAAGCTAGCTCAGGTCTTCTTTATCTGAAAAACACTTATTGAATAATGTTAGTATTATGTAACAATTAACATTATGCAGCTCAGAATTAAGTATTCTCACCTAGGGATAAATTTCCTTGAGATACACACTGAATTTCTCCGTTCTCCAACATCACCCACCAGGTACATCCAGGTCCTTGGGCAAAAACAGGCCCACGAATGGGTGTGCCTTTGCCTGAGGTAGGCAAAACCCAAACAGTTTTCCCCAACATATTCCTCTCATATGCACCACAGGGACTTTATCC
>VZTM01002867.1:41773-61101 GCA_013400555.1 Jacana jacana | reverse complement strand
GAAAAAAAACATTTTTTTTTTTTTTTTAGTTGATTATTATGTGTGTTTTATAGATTGGCTGCTAATATCCATGTTTCCAAAAGCTACACTATTTGGTGAAGCACAGCAATGAGCTAAAATGTTAGAGTCCATCATCACATTGAAAAAAACAAAGAAAGGAGAGCACATTACTCTCTGTATATTGTAAACCCTTCAACCTTTAATGAAGGTAGAATTTCATGCTAATTATCATATCTATGAGCCTAGTCCAAAGTTTCAAAGGGAGTCTTTTCTGTTCACTTCTTTGGGCTTTGAATGAAGGTAATTAACTGAAAGAAGTACTGTGATAGGGGGGGGAAAAGTATTAAAAGCAAATAGGACTTATGGTCTGGATTATTCTGCTTCCAACCAGAAAAATCTGATACTATCCAAAGCCTTCATTTTTCTTCTTATACTTTCTTAATAATCTTTGCTATTTTCATTTTCTCATCACAGTGAACTCAGTTCCATATTATATTAATGACACACAAGTAAACCCTATTCTTTCCTATTAAGGAAAAACAATAAGATGGACAAAAGACTAAAGCATACAATATCATTAGTATTAATTATTAGTATTTAATATTGACATGTAAACCAAATTTTGAATGTTTGGCTTTATGCTGAATTCTTTTTCTCTTAAGATATTTTCCTTAAGTTACTCACCTTTAAACTTAAGTCAGATTTAAACAAATTCTGCTTTTCTTGACAGCCATAGGTATTGAAAGTCCTACTCTATTTGCAAATCTATTATATTACGAAAGCACACAGAACTTTATGGAAGTATTAAATCATTAAAATGTTTTCAGCCACAGAAAATATCAAATTCCTATTCATTGGGTTATCAGAAAATTATTTTTCAAGGGAGAATAATTAAGAACAGATTTTTATTACTGACAGCTCAGGCAACATATGCAAGATTCAGAATAGTGACATTTGCAGTGATATAAATTTGATGCATCATTTTTCAATAGCTGAGAGACTAGTGCCAGTAACAGCAGGTAACCAAGGGCCAAATCCTGCCCTTTGATCTATACCACATACTCAAAAAATGTGGTATGTTAAACACTAGAAGAAGGAATTGAACAATAGTCTGATCTACCAAAGAAGTGAAGCCTTTTCAAAAACTTCTCGTTTGCAGTGGCACATTCCCAAAGTGGGGTTATTTTAGGCCAAATCTGAATATTTTTAGAATCAAGCTTAAATTAGACATAACCTTCCTTGAGAAGCAGTAAAAACTAAAGCAAATATAACATGAAATGATCAACTTAGAGTTAGTTTGTGCTCCTGACCTTGCTAATATATTTGATGTGATGCTTCTGCATAGTCATATCCATTAAAAAAAATAATCCTTGAGCTTTATTGACTTTGATAAGAACTCAGAGTGAGAAAAAGTGGAAAAGAGAGTGTATGTATTTTAGTCCTGTTCTTCAAAGATGCTACATGGCTATAGGTACACCGTTTGAATATAAAGGGTCAAGACATCAATGAATGGATTACATTTGTTCTTAAAAGGTCCCCACCAAAGACTCTGAAAGAGACTAAACTGTATTAAAAGAGATCAGGCCTTCCATTAAATTAAAAGATAGGAAAGGGGAAGTAATTCTTCATTCTGGTGGAAGGTTATCCCTGATTTCTCAGAATGATCTTTGCTGGCCTCTGTACTGCTCAACATACCCCTAAATAATATATATATACCCCTAAATAATCTGGAAATAGAAGTAGATAGTGAGTTACTGAGGATTCCATGAAGTAAAGGAAAAAAAAAGCCAATTATAAAAAAAGTTTAGGAATTTTACAGTACTGAGTAATGTGACTACACAAAGGCAGAAAATTTAGTACTGTAACTTAAAGCCCACTACATATAACAGGGCTAACTACAGATATGTAGAGTGTTAAATGCATATCTATTACATTTGAAGATAAATATGGGGTGTGTTTGTCTGTGCATGTATGTCCATGCATATTTATTTTGCTGGGCTACAATTAATACTGTCCTGCAGGAATTAAGATTATGGAATTACTGTGGCTACGTCCATGAAAACATCAGTTCGATGCTCAATAGTGATCAAATATCATCAATTATTATGATTGGTACACCCATACAGAATGGAGTTTGTAGTTCCAGCCCATTCAGCAGTGCACAGGAAGATATAAAATAACTGGAAATGACAGAGCAACAAACGTGGAGCAGCTTCTGTGTAAAAATAAATGTTAGACTGGGATCCTTCAGGAAATAAAGACAAGAATGGAGGAAAGATGTGAAAATAATGAGTGTCATAAAGTAGGTGAAGGCAGTACTGCAAATATTTCTCAAAATGCAAGAACTAAGGAGTTTCATAGTGCTTCTAGAATAAGCTGGAAATCCTTTTTACATTATAATTTGTTATACCATGATGTCAGACTAGTGTTCAAAATTCCCTAAACCACAAATTGATACATATTTGGTAGAGTGCCTTAAAGGAAGGATCACTGTAAGTTTTCTCTCCTGGTGCTTTATTTCTAATCATCAACACAGATTGGTGTTAGAGATCAGATAACGAGCAACACAAACTTGTGGGCTGACCTAGCATCACTGTTTGTGTTGTCTTCTTATACATCTTATCAGCTGTAGACCAGAATAATGAAAGATGCTGTTCGCTAAACATCATTCATCACCCAAACCAGCTTATAATGTGCACTTTTCCATAATGTGTATCCCAACTGTGCTTCAGACCTAATTCAGAAAGCCACTTTTTCAGCCTCAATTTATATTCTAAACTTACACACTCGTGTGTGTGTCTGTGGCTCTACCAAATACAGAAAAAAAACAGAAAGCATGTCTTTTTAGGCATGTTGTATTCTGTGTTCTATACATTTTATTCTAAAGAGAAAATAAAGAATTGGTGACTGCGCTGACAAAATTCTCCAATGCATCTCCATCTGTTATAACCAGCTTTAGGAAGTTTAGATTTAGGTTTAGGAAACTGAAGGCCAGATTTTAAGAAAAGAACTTAGCAGCTAAAGGTGAACAACAGCAACTACAAGACACTGGGCAGCTTTTCCATCGAGCCAGGTCATTTAGCTGCCTAAATGAGAGCTGAAGTCTCCCAGGTAAGCTCTCATGGAGAGCATCTCGGCATGAGTGCATTAGGAAAGTGGTTTTTGACTGGTGCCTTGGGGTTCTTGAGTCCGTTTGTTCTACTTTGAGCTCTGTGAAAGAGCTGAAGGCTCTCACTCGTTTTCTGTGCGAATGAGCCATTAGAGTGTGTGGGAATGTTTTCACAGCACCATGGCTCTCCTGCCCTCTTCCACAAACCAAAGTACTTCACGTGTCTCCTCGTATTAGCCTCGCCAGTAACACAAAGCCAGCCCTCCCAGGGGAGCACTGCTGTCAGCAGATGGTGACTAGCACGCAGAGGGGCATCTGACCCCTTCCACTCATTCCTGATGGGGAGATAAAGTCACTAGGGAGATGACCGCCCATTTCTTCCCGTCAGGCAGCAGGAGAAAGAGAAGTCCAAATAGCAACTCGCACAAGCGGCAGACAAAACACTATACGTGAACATAAGCCCTTTATAGCACTTCCCCAAGGCATGAAGAAACGCGCTTGGAAACTTTAAAGTTTCCTAGTGAGGAGTTTACATTATCCATTAGCTTGGCATTAGCTGAAAGCTTCAATATTCACAGTGAACCCACAAGAGAAAAACACATTTGGAATTCATCTGTGAAGATAAAGCAAGGAAAGCAGAATGGGGTAGGGGGTGGGAAGAAGCACAAAGTGTGATTAGAAGCACTGATTTACATAGCAAACTTTCCCTCTGTAATGGAACTGGTTTTGATATCCAATTTATCTTTGCAATATATAAATATTGCTGTCCCGGCAAGAGATTGAATGACTCTATTATAACTTGGGGTTACTGCACTCACTCAGGCATATTTGCATAAAACCACTGTTGGTCAGTGGTAAATCTGTCTCTGGCAGCAGTTTGTCTTCGAAGAGAAGGGGCTCCCTGGCTTACTAAATGTAATCAAAGCCTAGTAATCATCACGCTGGAGATTTTTTTGGCTCCAGTTAAAATACTGGATAAGAATTTGAAAACTGGTATGATGCCAGAGGTTCCTTGAAACACTCCTGAGCTCAATGCTCTGCACCACATGAATGCTTCAGTATCTTCCTAGAACACGGCATGTATTAAATCTACAGCTTCCCATTATGCAGGAATGTGGGGTTGCTTCCATATGTGGGGATAGGGACTGCTGCTACATAAAATGCTAAAAAATGTGTTTGGTGTCACAGCGTTATCCTGATTTCAAATGAAAGACTTTTTCATTTCAGTTACAAGAAATCAGTAAATCAAGAGCCATCTGTATCCTGCTTTTTGTTATGCTTTGCTTTAGAGAAGCTACCTGAAGTAACATATCCCTTGAGTTCTACCTGAAGATCCAGATGATGTCAAAGCTCTGTTTTGTTACTGATTCACGGACACATAACCAAAGACAGCTCTTGGTCTCCACGAATTTGCAATATAGACAAATAAAACAGGCAAAGCACTGGGGAGAAATAGTATTATTTCACACACTTTACAAAGTGAAAATTCTACACGCACAAGTTTAGGTCCTACAAACGGTTTGCTCTCATTCTCAGCAGGATATATTGTGTGTAGACCCAAAAGAGTCATACTATTATTGACACCACGTAAAGTTAAGCACTTAAGTTTGCAGAATTGACCTGGCCAAGATCACACATGAAGTCTGTGACAGAGGAACTAAATCAGCAACTCCAGAATTTCAACCCTCTGCTTTTAAAAATCTATTCTCCCTCTTAATATTGACCTTGAGGATATACATCAAGGCTTACATCTATAGTATACCAGCTTTGAGTATTTGGCACTGCTGAGTTTCCTTGTGAACATGCAAAATCTCAGGTGGCTCCATACATCTATTTCACACCAATATTGATTCTCAGCTCAAGTCTTCATATTTTTTTCCTGTTTTTAAAACAAAACAAAACAAGCTAAACCTGCCTCTTAGTGTGAAGAAAGGGAGATGTATCACTGCTGTAATTTTCACCCTGGGGAGATACTCAGATACAGCCATAATAAATTAAGGAGATGTTATACACGTATAACATATATAAACAAATGCACACACATTGTATAGCTATGTGGACGTACACACACATGATATATACCCGTATTTATGCATATGTGAGAAATTCAGTACATTTTCTCTCCACGATCTGAATTGATGACGCACTAAATAGCTTTAATGGGGTAAGAATGCAAGGGTGCTATTTTTGACACTTAAAATGAATGCAATCAATAACATCCTGTCTCTGCTGAATGCAGTGGCAAAACTCTTACCAACTTCAGTGGGGCCCAGATTTCACCCAGGAACTTGTGCCTTGCATCAGTCTAGCACAGAGACTCCGTCCTCAGACGGTATCATTTCACAGATAAAGCTCAGCCTACTGCTATGTAATGGAATTTTTTTTGGTGTATATAACCATCTCCTGACTCTCATTAATCACTGAACAACAAGTTTCCCCCCAAATGGGAAGGCAAACAAAGAAGAATCAGCCCTTATAATTATTTTTTGAAACTTTTTAACGTGCACAGAAGGCCTTTGTAAAACTTTTCCTGAAGTCAACTTTTTCCCCCCCAGCTTACCAGGGGGAAGGAGAGTTCTTAATAGAAACTTTTTTGATTAAGAGCAAAAGAAGAAAAATAAAAAAAAACCCAACAACCCACCCCGGACCATTCAAATTAAATCACTTTCACCCTAAACCGACTCCCAAATACCAATGTTCAGACGTTCAACATTCGAAACAAGAGGTTTCATCTTCCAGTTCAGGAGATCATTATGGGTAAGTCTTTTATGGTAAAGCTTGGCAGACAAAATGTATTCTTTTTTTATAGATTTATTCTTCTAATAGTTTGAGGTACAATTGCATTGAACATGCTGCTGCACCAAAAAGCCCCCTATTATTTTAATCTGTATTCTTTTAAAAGTTATTTGTTCAAAAGGATTTTACTGTGTTACTCTTATACCCCCTTCATCCAACAGAACAAAAGCTGTTCTATGAAAGGAGTCTAAACTTGGACAAACCGTAAAAAAAAAAAAAAAAAAGGCAAAGTTCCTCTCTGTTTTTATCAAATTTGATTGCTGCAGCTGTTCCCAGTTTCTGTATTTTAAAAATAGCCTTATTCAGTGCCTTGTTGGCTAAAGGCCAGAGTACCATTAGAACATGCTGTACGGAAAACCTCTATTCAGATACAGAAATATATTTAAGATCAGTGGGGGTCATCTGCAGCAAACACTTGTATGGGGGAAAATGGAATTTTAATGTGCTTGGACTGCTCACCACTTTTAACAGATATTTAAGAACTTCAAACCGGATATCTTTCTATTTGTATTGGTACTATCATATTACTGAGCATCAGGTACAATACAATATGAGCAAGTCAAGATCATTTCAACTAACAAAAATAGATCTAATTCTCAAATTACTCCTTAGTAGTTCTGGCATTCACTTGAAATGGCTCCTAGTGATATTGGATATTTGATTAGCCTATAAAAATGCCACAGCCTAGAAAAGAAAAATACAGTAATATTGATGGAAATGTAGAAATCTGATCAATGAAAACCAGCTTTGATTTGTACATTTCTAAGAGGATTAGTACTAACAGGGGATAAATGTTCCCTTTCTGCAGGGCAGCAAACTCTAATAATGGCATTATCCCTATATTTATCCACCACAGAGATTTTTTAGTGATCTGCCAGAAAAAAAATATCTTCATTCTGTTTACATGAGTATTAAAAATCCTTTTGATTAAAGTGGTAGTGATATTAGTCTAGGAGCTGAGAACCCCCACCAAAGATGATCTTCATCCCTCTTTTTCTTCATGAGAACCAATTCTATCTGCTTCTTCTACCGCACCAGTGTTCCATGGTGTTTGGAGATCCCAGTGTGCAGACTGGATACTGGTTTGAACAGCAGCAATTTTTGGCTATTAACCAAGAGCCTAATCCCAGGAAAGGATTCTGAAAATCGATGGGACGTATCATAGATCGCTGTGCTTGCATTAAAGTTTTCAAGGTTATGTTTTTCTACTGCAGCTGGAGGAGGAGTCTTCAGTATGGTAGAGATATCCAAGGTCATTATTGCATGGGTACTAACCGGAAAGAACGAACAACAGGAATGGTATCAATATAGCCTACATGAGCTTGCTGAGACTCCAAGTTATTAGTGTCTGGTTGGCCCCCTAAGTTTCTGTACCATCACTCTCTCAGCAGCTGGGTTAATTTAACAAAATTTGGATTTTGGTTTCAATTATGAACATTGTAAACACTTTCTCCTCCTACAGAAGGAGAATCAGGTGACAGAATGAAGCCAAATCCAATGAACTCTGGGGTAGGTATTTGTATCACCTGAGTAAATCAGAGAATCTTCCTAAGCTTCTTGCACTCAGTGAAAGTAAAGAAGCTTTCATTTAGTTTCCCACTAAATGTTTTGTGTTGTCTGAGGTGGCCTAGGATTTCCAGGGCATTCACAAAGGGCTGACAAGCCTGACAGAGGAGCAACAGAAGCAGCAGATGAAAGGATGGTATCTTGAGAGGAACTCTAATAGTGTTAGGAACTTACATATGTAGAACTGAAGAAAGCTCAGAGTTTTCTCCAGGCAGTCATTTGGAGGAAGAGTCTAAGAGGTCTGGTTTTCTGGAGGAGCATGTTCTTCTCCACTGTCACCAAGAGGAATCTGGGAGACAAGCTAGCATGCTTGGCCAACTTAGCAGCATGTCCAAAGCTGTTTTTCTGCTAAATCTACCACTGGAACATTACCACATGTGTTGGCTCCTTTGTGGAGGCCAAGGCCTGCAGAAGTGATACACCCTGTACTTACTCATTGTTTGATTGGAAACAAGTGTGCTTGTTACCTCTAGAACTGAGGTCCAAGTATGTGAGCAGATTTTCCAGTGCTTACTTCCCTTAATTTCATTCTGTTCTGATAATTTGTCACTGTGGATTTTGGTCTCCGCTAGCTAATTTGCTTACATACAAGCAATTGCAGGTATTTTTTTCTTCTTATCAGAACTATAAACTTTGCTTAAAAAGTCAGTATTTTTTGGAATTATTACTGGTTTACAAGAAGACAGTTCTGGGATATGCAGAAGCTTTTGCTACTGGATAAACCAAAGGAGAAAGTTACCTCTAATAGATCACAGAAAAAGCAGTCAGAATTGGAAGGGACACCTAGAGAACACCTAGTCCAACTCCCCTGCTAAAGCAGGATTCCCCAGAGCACATCACTCAGGATGGCATCCAGATGGGTCTAGAAAATCTCCAGAGAAGGGGACTCCACACCCTCCCTGGGCAGCCTCTTCCAGGGCTCTGCCACCTTCACCCCAGAGAAGTTCTTTCTCAAATTTGAATGGAACTTCCCGAGTTCCAGCTTGTGCCTGTTGCCCCTTGTCCTGTCACTGGGAACCAATGAAAAGAGGCTGACTCCATCTTTCTTCAACCCACTCTTCAGATACTTGTGAGCATTAATATGGTCTTCCCTCGGCCTTCTCTTCTCTAGGATAAAGTGTCCCATCTCTCTCAGCCTTTCCGCATCAGGGAGATGCTCCAATCCCTCCATCATCTTTGTTGCCCCACGCTGGACTCTTTCCAGTAGCTCCCTGTCTCTCTTGAACTGGGGAGCCCAGCACTGGAGGCAATATTCCAGTTATGGCCTCACCAGTAGGGCGGGGAGAATGACCTCCCTCAATCTACTGGCCACACTCTTCCCTACACAGCCCAGAATTCCATTGGCCCTCTTGGCCACAAGGGCACATTGCTGGCTCATGGATAGTTTACTGTCTACCAGGATCCCCAGATACTTCTCCTCAGAAGTGCTTTCCAGCAGGTCTACCCTTAACCTCTATTGGTGCCTGGAATTCTTCATCCCCAGGTGCAGGACCCCACACTTGCCCTTGTTGAACCACATTAGGTTCTTCTCTGCCCAGCTCTCCAGCCTGACTACGTGCTGGAATGTAAGGGTGGGAAGTCTGTTTTTCGGTTACGTATGGAAATTAATCTGGAAGGAGAGAAGATTGCTCACAAATATCCTGGATTTTTCACCTTCCAGGTAAATCTCAACAATTTTGGTCTCTGGCCAATAAACCATTTAAGCATGGATAGTCAGTGATATGAAATGGACTACATGTATGTTTCAAGCATGACTGTTAAGTGCTCTGTTAATTCAGGCCTATCTCTATGGTAACTAGTTTATGGTATATGATTTCAGAATACTAATTAGAAAGCAATACAAATAAGGTTGTGTACAACAGACAAGTTTGCATTTACATATTTGAGGCGTCTGAAAATTCAGCCTTCCTTGTTTAATATAATGTGGGATTGATTTTGAAAAATATTTTTTGTCATAGTAATTCACTCATGGTAACAGTAGCTGAATGTTTTTTCTCATAACACTACTTTCCAGTAGGATCAGCATTAGAAGGGGACTGAGATATACTGAGGGAATTAAAGAAAGTGGAAGATGCAGGTGCACTAATAAATGGGTGGTCTTTGCATTACAGTATTTATGTGTGCTATGCCGAGCTAAACAGAAACCTAAATGTTACACACAAGAAGTGGTACAACAAGAACATCTGTGTTGGGGGACTGAACTGGCATGGCTAACACCTCCAGTGCCAGGTGCAAAGGAAATTTCAGTGCAGCTTGAGTAATTCTGACTGCTAGCATCTGTATACATCAGATTATCTCTCTTCTCCCCTCCATATTCCACTAGAGTATTTGTATTATACATCTGGCTTTAGATTCTGGCATAGCAAAAGACAGGTTGTAATCTTCCCATTCCTGGATCTCTTTTTATTTATTTATTTGGGTCTTGCTTTTCATAGAAGCTCAAGGCCAGAGTTACTAGTATTTTCCAAATGTATAGTTAAGAAAAACGAACATTTTTCCCTGGGAAAGAAAGAAAAAAAGGTTTAAAAGCAGAATCCTGCTTTTGATCTATTTAAAGTTGCTCAAATTGCCTGTAGAGAAAGCTTTTTCTCTCTAAGAGAGAAAGTTGGACTAGGACTTCACATATCTCTGAGAATGTCCACTTTTCTGGAAAATTCTAGATTTTCGTGTAAAGTAACATTTTAAAATCAACCTTCAAAATAAAGTGAAAATTTTCATTTCAAGTTCAAGTAACATATCTGATTCATAGAAATATTGATGATATTTGGTAACAGCACTTAAAATACTTGAAAGAACATGACAGCTGGCTGAAATGACTGCTAGGAGATGCAAAACCAGGCAGTTGTGATCTACTCATTGAAGTCCACCCCTAACATCTTTGAAATACTGCAGGAATTCCAGATGAGTCCATTGAGACTAGGACCTACTTCTGTATTAAGTGGTGTAGGCTTTTCTTTATTAATTAGGCAAAGATTTCATGAATCAAAACCTACCAGTGATCATCTTAGTTCCAGTGGAAGTTGATGGCCTGGTCACCATTACCGTGACATCAATGAAAGCTGAAGCTGTTTCCAATGAAGGATTCAGAAGAGAAGGGGGGGAAAAAAAAGAAATATGGAAATACAAAAATGGAGTTTGTATTCTAGGCTGAGTAGATTTGTTGGTGCACTGTTAACGTGCTTGAACTATAGCTCTCCATATTTTATTTGTCCAGCACCTTTAACAAGACCTACATTTCTATTCAAGACAGGAACAAAATGCTGTCGATAGTACAAGGGGACATATTGTGCCTTGAAAGAATTTCTTTTGAAATGTTTGTGGAAAACTAGTCTTTCTCTTGGTAATTTTAAATCACCTCTTTCCATCCCCAGCCACTGACTAAACCTCTTGAATATGTCTAATAAATGTTCTAAAAAAGGAAATGACAAATTATTTGAAGTCTACACTTCTCTGGGTACTGGGAGGTTGTTTCACCACATTGTAAATTATCTTTGATAACTTCTAACAAGGTGCGACAAAAATGTAATAAATACAAATAAATCCACAGGGAAGATACTCAAAAAACATTACAAAAGCTTGATTTTAGAAAAAAAACCCACCAACTATAACAAATTCACAGTCCCTAGTTACTCATCTTTTCTTGTTACTTCAGTTCTAACGCCAAATTTCTTCATTATTTTTTGACCTGATACGAAACACCATCTGGCAAAAGCATGTTGCAATTCTACAGGAATGAAATAATTGGCTGATTGCTTTAAAATATATTTCACAAATACATTATTATTATGCATTAGCAAAACTCACTCCCTTCCATTTCTGAGCTCCGTTGCTGAGCTCTGACTTCTTGTGTGCCTGGAGGACCCGGGATTCCCAGACAGTCTTGCATCTAGCACTAGGCACTCGTGAGCCCCATGAGCTCCCACAGTCTACAATATCAGATGCATGTGTCTGTATGTTTGATTGGCATTTATTGTGTGCGTTATTGTTATTACAATTATTATTGCTACTGCTGTTAGACAAGGGTAGCACCAAAGACTCATCAGAATCACTGCCCTATAGGATGAGGTCTCAGCCTAAAGATCCTGACAGATCCACGGCAAGAGATTACAGACTGTATGGTTGAAGTGCCTCTTTTACATGAGGCCAAATGGCTGTGGCTACTCAGGAGCCATTTCAAAAGTGGATCAGGTGTCCCTGTCATGAGATATTTCAATCACACTTCAAAGCATCTTTAGAATAATTTTGGCCAGCTGATTGCTTTCGATCACTTTCAAAATAGTGTCAGGAGGATGGAGCCAGGCTCTTCTCGGTAACATCCAATGATAGGACAAGGGGCAATGGGTGCAAACTGGAACAGAGGAGGTTCCACTTAAATATGAGGAAAAAGTTCATCACAGTGAGGGTGATGGAACACTGGAAGGGGCTGCCCAGGGAGGTTGTGGAGTCTCCTTCTCTGGAGATATTCAAAACCCACCTGGACATGTTCCTGTGTGACCTGCTCTAGGTGTTTCTGCTCCGGCAGGGGTATTGGACTAGGTGATCTTTCAAGGTCCCTTCCAATCCCTGATATTCTGTGATTCTGTGATCTACTCCTGCAAAACTGTCAAGGTCTGAGCAGATGATCCTTTGTGCCCCTTCAGTTTCATTTGCCGGTCTGGGGGATCTTCTGCAGCGTGCACAGCTCCCTAGGCATCCATCACAGGAGGAATCAGGCCAGAAGAGACAAAGAAGTCATTGATTAATTGGATACGTGTTGCAGCGTTGCTCCTCGACAAGTTATGACAAGCGTGGAGTAATAGTGAAAAACAAAATATTTGCTAGTGATGAAAAGCAGTATACGAAACAGCAGTTGGTCGTGAGCAAACATTTTGCAGCTATAAAGACCCAGCTGCTTTGGCTGACTAAAATGAAAAGGAACAATGCTTTAGGGCTTGTGAAAGAAGATCTCACAACTGATGGATTATATGGAAAAAAAAGATGAAGACTTCCTTATAAAGCATGAACACTTATAGTCCTCTTTTCATCCCTTTATAACATATCTAATTTCTTTCAGTCAAGAGTCCTAGGTAAGTGTGCCATGCACTAAATGAAAACCTGTTCACAGCTGTTGAAGCCAGTTTATTCTGTATGCCTGTTTGTCTTTCATTAAATATTCATTTATTGATATTAGACTTATGAAAAATTTAGCATAATTTTAATACTCCCCTATATGAATAGGAGAAATTAAAGGAAAAGGGAGTTCATCCAGGTTTATAGGTGTGTGACACAGTTTGTGATATTTCCAGAAAGGGAAAACAATATCACAAATCAACAAAGGAAAAAAACCCACAAAACTGTCCTGTGTATCACCTAAATATTTAGCTACAATATCAGCTTATGTTAATCATATTTCAAGAGTTGGGTTGAACATGCTGTAATTGTGCCATCAACCCACATGAATCAAAGCTTTATTTAATAACTGTAAAAGCTGCCATTTGCTACTTTTAAAATATCTCATTTCTCATGGCCTTTACATGATATTGGTCACTAGGGTTACAAAATGCTAAAAATATCTACGTTCCTGAAAGAAACGTATCTTATTTGAATCCTTAGTGCAGAAGCTGAAACATCTGTACCAGTGTATGGCAGCCGTCAGCTTCTTGTAAGTTCTGGCAACGTTCACTTAAAAAGGCTTTAAAAAGTGCAAGTAAAAACATTAGTGTTTTGACTACTTGTAAGAAACTGTTTTGTATACAATTAATATAAAGGGAACTGCCAAGTCAATCCAAGCTTAAAATTCAGGGGGTTGTGTTATTTTTATTTTGGGAAAAAAAAAAAAGAAGTCAGAAACAAACCCCCAAGCTGTTGCAAAACCTAAACCCAATCAAATATTCCAGGTATTTTATTATTTTATTTTAATTAAAATAGAACCATATTGTCAAATCCAACAGATACACAAAATAATAATTCAGCAAGAGCAGAAACATCCCTATGCAGTATAATATTTGAGAAAACCCAACTAGGAGTCCTCATCCCGATTTATACAAGGAAAATAAAGCAAAATCAAACTCTAAGAGCAAGAGTTCTCTCAATAGCAGGCATAGAGAAAGTTCAACAAAAGTTTGACTCAACTCATATTCAGAAATAATGAGAACTGGACCCAGTCCTAAATCTTTTGAATAAATGGAAAAGTATCCTCTCAGAATAAAATAAAATTAATCAATGCTATTTTGGTTATAGCATGAAAAACAACCAAACAAAAACAAAGAGGAAGATAAAAGGAGAGCAGTGAAGGAAAACAGCTAATTGCTAAGTTTTGAGATATTTTTTTCCATCATATGTTTTCTTCCAAAATATTCTGGAATATGACATTGCCAATGCTAATTCCCAGTGCTTAAACAGTTCTTTATATCATCAAAGCACAGTATACACACTGAAGGTCATGGCTCTTGGCACAGAGAATACAATGTACAACACTATATAGACTCCAGAAAATTGTGGCCTTCACCAGAGGACTGGATTAAGGTCAGACTGCCTGAGTATTGGCACTTTCTATGTTTTGGGTTCTAACTCTGTAGATTTTTCTTTTAACTTACTTTTTATGGCCAGTGAACATAAAACACTTCATAAAGTAAATTTACAGAATTTTCCACACACATATACAATAAACATCTTTTATAAGTTTCATGTTGATCTGATCCTACTACTTGTCACTTCTTTTCAATTACATTTTTAATCTTCTAATTGGCAAAAGCTGTTGGTTAAAAAAGTAATTAAAGCTCTATCAAACCGAAATTACTTTTGTGCTTAGCTCCCATCACACACAGATTCTCTTGCTGAAGCACTTCAGCTGTAAAGGCTAAGACAAAGACTGCCTATTGCTTTTCCTGATTCACAAAATGGGACCATATTTTGAGGCTGTATCATAGGAATTATGGCTACTGCAAATAATATGAAGTATAGATCTTTATTTGGGATCTGCTCCAAAGCCTGCCAGTTTTGTAGGAATAAAATAAGCACCGTGTGTATGGTATCTTATCTTCATAAATGGAGATCAGATGAGTTGTATTACTAGTGTAATAAATTATCACTTAATCACTTTATTTTTATCTAAATATTAATAATGGAGTGACAAAGATGCAGGGAGAAGATTCAGGGGTTCTGAATTCCATTCAGCTCCACCATAAAACCGCTCTTTTACTTCAGGAAAGCCCCCACATCCCATTTACAACCCTGGCCCTGTTGTACCTATTGAATTAATAAAACCGTTTGGAGTTGCGATAAGTCTGGATCCTTCTGTATCTTGTGGGAGTGGGGAAACCTTAATTTATATACATTCCCTCAAAATTTTCCAATAGCTCTGGTTTCACATGGGATATCAATGATCAGGGGTGATCATCAACAAAGCACAAGCTCTCTGGGGCATGGATTACTTTTTTTTGTTTGTGCAGTTCTCTGTTCCCCATAACTCCGCTATCTGATTAGGCTCCTTAGGAGGTACTGGAATATACATAAATAATAAGCAAGAGGAGACAATTAAAAAGAAATAATAATTGCTACTACTAATCTAAGAGATTAAGATGTAAACTTCACACTGCGTACGGCACTGCTGACTCCCAGGGGAGGTTTGTCAAAGAGAAGGCACGCACGCGTGAGCCTTCCGCAGCGTCACTCAGCAGTGCTCCCTCCCCAGTTCACCCAGTTCAGCAGAAACTTCATCCCAGTGCAGACTGACGATTGACTTCATATTTTCTTTGGCTGACTTCAGAAGGGTTCCTCACTCAGTCACTCAGCCTCCTTGCAAATGCAAGCTTATTTTTCACAGCTATTTTTTCCTTCCACGAGAATCTTAATAGGCATGAATGAGTGAATGAGGACAATTATGAAGGAAATCCATAGTATAAAGAAAAACTTTGTAATTCAGTTATCAACCAGGCAGCTGGTTTCCACACCTTTTACAAGATGACTAGTCCTTGCTCATTTGGACAATGCCCATGATCCCTTCTAGGCTGACAGTCATAAAGGCACTTGTACGGAGCTGGTGAGGGCGCCTGCAGCTCAATAGGACCATTCACACGAGCAGATGTTACTCAATGTGAATACTGGTTGCAGAATTCAGCCTGTCCTTGCTCTTCCTCTTGCTACAAACATCAGCTGCTCAGATATCCAGGCTCTTATTTTTCTTTCTTTTTTTTTTTTTTTTCCCAATGGCTTTTTGCAATACACAAAGCATATAGATGAAACTTTTGTAATTTAGAGAAAAAAAATATAAAAAAATCCTCTTATCTTCCCTTAGCACTTACATAAACTATTCCTCCATACAGTTTCTTGCACGGATGATGACAAAAATCCCTAAAGTCCAGTTAGCTGGTTGGCATGATATTTTGCAGCTTCAACAGACAAACAGAAGCACCTATCTGGTCATTTTGAAGTGTACACACTTGAATGGATATGGAAGCATTTTGGACCAACAGTGAGTTTTTATTTTCATACCATGCAACAAAAGCTGATAAATTCACAGATTATGTTTGGCTTGATACATTTTATTTTCATCCCAAACCAATTTTTGTGCATACCAAAGTAAATAGATCCGTTAAAAGTATACATACTTAAACCAGTCTTAACCATTGAAAAAACCCCAAGAATTCTTAGACACTTAATTGTAATATGTATCAAATTTTAATGTAAACCATCTCAACATTCCTTATCCAGCTATACTCCTCAGTGTTAACCAGACTGTGAATGTTACAATCTAAATTCACATTTGGTATAAGATACTCCAATTTAAGACCTGAAATTATGAGTGTTATGCTTGCTTGTTCAAATAAATTAAACATTGTTTTTGAAAATGAACAATAATAATAACACTTCCCATACTCATTGCCCTCTTACTTCAAAACTCAAGGCTCTTTAATTACCACTTGTAGGTGATGGCCAAAATTGATCATTGATATTAGTTTCTTTCGGGTCATTTATATTTTTAAACCTCTCCAACTTGGTTCTGTGCTGAAAGCACAGCTGAGGCTCACAAATAAGTTAGAAAAGGTATAAAAAGATCCTTTGAAAATGAAAAAGAAAAATACTTGAAGAGAGCGGGCTTCACGAGTAGCAGCTATACAACCAGGTTTAAAGACCAAATCAGGCTGGTAGGCTTGTTTTTATTTGTGATTCTCTCCTTTTCTACGTTATATAAAAATCTTCAGTTATTTCCCTTTGTTACAAACTGTGAACCCAGTAGCCTAGGAATAAAGATCTGGGAGGAAAAGTTTAAGGGAAATACATTTCAGATACAGCTGGACCAGGTGGTCCAATCTGCCAGTTTACAACTAATTGGCAAACCATTTGCTCCTCTTCAGACCCCTGGTACATCACCCGTTCTTAATGACTTGTCAGAATTATGGCGAGAGGATCCACAATTTATTCTGACAGTTTTTTAAGAACCCTTGACTGAACATCATCTGGCCCTGCTGATTTATGTGTATATTTAGTTTTTCTAGGTATTCTTCTACCTCCTTATCACTCATTTCAAATTATCCTCGTTAAATGTTAACTCACTGTTCTTCCATGTTTTCATACTGAAAAAGAAAACAAATCTGAACAGAGGGTGAGGATACAGAAGGAAGAAAACACCCTGCAAAACCCTCGAAACAAATCTCGATGAATATTTCCATAAAACTTGCAAGTTCCTTGCTTCTTCTTGGTTAGTACCAAAACTTGCTAAACACATGAAGATGCACGGATGTACCATCTTACAGAGAAAAGTGACTATTCCTGTTTAGCAGGTACAGCCAAACTTGCCAACAAATGAGGGAATTTGGAGCACTCCCTATCCCCTTCCCTTCTCCTTTCATGCCCACAAATTACTCTCAAGGGAAATAATCCAGAAATAGCACTGGCAGTTTCTTAAGCACCAGACAACTACAGCTGCAATTCACACAGCTAAAAGCAGGGTAGGAAGACTGGAGAATGACCAACTGACTTCTCCCAACCCAAACCCTTAATAACAATGACCATTTCCTATGGTAAAGCATGCATTACGTTTATTTTAGTCTACTATTTATGTCACGTTTCTTATATCACTGTCTTTTGCTTCCTCTGGAAAGCGCCAGTATTTTCTGTTAGCAAAACTCACAATATATGCTTACTTGTCTTTTCTGTTTTTTTCTTATTTCATATTAATTCCTTCATTCCCTCAGTTTACAGAGAACCACGCTGGTACTCCTAGTACCAGAACTGCCATCTGCTGTGCCTTTATTATTGTATCATTCATTCTATGCCGTCTTCCATGTCCTGTCACCTCTTACTAACACTGCTTACTGGATCCTGGCACACGGATTCTTTTAATGTCACGATATCTTCTTTGAAAATACAGTATATTTTTGCTTTGTTTGAACTTAACTGGTTTATTCACGATTACAACAGATTGTGATCCGCTGCATCTAAATTCTAGCACCTTGTTCAGGGAGGACTGGAGGAGGGAGGCGGTGAGAGGAGTGTAACCCACCCTTCTACAAACACACACTTAAGTTCCTTTTCTCATCAACAGAGAGATCTACATCAGTTAAGTCTCGAGAAGATGCCTAAGTTAGGTTGGTTTCTCTCCTCCACTTGAGGACCTGTTCCTTCCAGCCATGTTACAAGGTGAGCACTCATGGTTCAAGGTTGCCTTTTATTAGGAAAGAGAATTATAGCCACAGCAGCAGTACTTAGTGATTAGCTCCTGGTACTAAGTGATACCCCCAGGGTTAAAACCATACAGAAGGGTGCCTACTAGTATAAACAGAAAGGTAATTGTCATGGGGTTAGAGGGAAAGCATGAAAAAGTCTTTCTGAAAACAGAAAACTTGGACTCCGCTACAGGCAGGCTGAGAGTGCAGAACCCAGACATCTTTCCTGGATGAGGACCCCTGGGTGGAAAAGGTAAAGGACCAGAAAGAATTATCTGTGCTCCTGACCAGTATGGCACTTAGGTATCTCCCTCTCTGAACTGAGTCCCAGTAGAGCTTGAGGTAGGAAATCCTACTTCTATCTCCCCATATTAATACTAGGAGTCGTAGCCATATCAGCTCCCAGTCAAGCAGGTAGTTTCAGTCAACCGGGCATTCCAGTACCTGGAGGGGTCTTGACAGTGGGAGAAATGAAAAGCACTGGGTCTTTGTCTGGGATTTATATGGATTTTAGGCATCTCAATCACGAGTTGTATTCAGATTCATGGGATCCCATCTACCTATTAATATTAATATCAAAATTTATTGCACAGAATTGCCTGGATGACTTTGTCCTACAGATCTTGCAAATGTCACGAACCATAGTGAAGCGTTAGGCTACATACAAATAAATTTGAATGTCCCATGCCCAAGATTATGCCTTTAACTTCTCGAAAGTCGAAGTTTATCTTGAAAATAACTTGGAGATATTCAAAACCCACCTGGATGTGTAACTGGTGACCTGATCTAGGTGTTCCTGCTCTGGCAGGGGGATTGGACTAGATGATCTTTCAAGGTCCCTTCCAATCCCTAATATTCTGTGATTCTGTGAAAATTACACAATTCCAAAATAAAATAGAACCAAACTATCACAGTTTGATATGTGCTTTTTATACTTTTACAAACTGAACATTCAGACAAGTTTTAAAATACGTTGTTTGTCCTTGAAACTCCCTGAATGTCATGTTTTGGCCTGGGGAATTTCTGGACCTGGATTATAAACTCTTGGTAGAGTGATGAAAACACTGAATTATTGTGTAATAGACAGTGACAGTATAATACTCCACTGATCTGAAAGAACACAGCACCTTATGATGGAAACAAAACCACTCCTTCAGCAAATACTGAATGGAAACAATAAATGATACTGATCCGAGGGACACAGAGGATCA
>VZTM01002867.1:0-39885 GCA_013400555.1 Jacana jacana | reverse complement strand
AGACATTTTATAGTCATGGAAACACGTCTGAAGGAAGGTTTTGCAGTAGAGTGTAGAGTTTCACAGGGGAAAGAACTGGAGAAATTTTGCCCCAAAGAAAAGTAGCGTAGAAGAGGGGCAGAGAGCAAATAAAAGCATAAATACTCATATTACGCTTGCATAAAGAAAAGCATTTGAGAAAAGCAAATAAACAAGCTCTGATCTCTTGACTGATCCGGGAAACAATTCAATTAAAATAATCAACATGCCAGATCTCCCTTCCTGATTTGCTTAAGTAAGTTTGCATTTGCAATTGTAGAATTAGATTGTATATATACTTGTGAGTGCTTCCCTCCACCTCTTCTCCCTGAGGGAAAATCAGACTTTCAAGGGGTCATTTAGCAAACACCATGGGGGATTAAAGGACCCCAGGTTCCCAGAATTTTGGCTGCATTAACTACAGAATTTGTATTAAAAGACAAATCTGCCTCAGATTTTACACAGCTCTCTCTTTACTAGCTTGGCTAACCAAACTTCAGCTGGGCCACATATAGTTTTGGTCAAGAACTCTAGATTTTCTTTACATTAATAATAATTTTTATTAGTTCCTGTCCTAACCAAAACAAAAATGTTGAAATTTGTTTTATTCCATCACCTTTTGAAATGTCTACACAAATCAGGTGCATACACCTAAAAAAACTCACCCCAAATTTAAAAAAAAATAAAAATATCTAAAATAACTAACCAGGCCAGGAGAATGAAATATGGCATGATGGTATCTTTACCACTTTGAAACATAAATTCCTGACCCTGGTCAAGCATTTCTGCAAGTGTTAAAGGTCTGTAACACAACCAAATGTTGTATTCACGGTAAAAGACACATTTTTCCAGTCAGACAGAGTAGACGATGTCTTTAGAAACGGGGAAAAAAACCTGCTGCTTAGTGTGTGCTGCAAGAAAAGAAGAGACAGGAATAGCAGCTATATCAGAACACATTGACAATGACGAGGGCGCTCTCTGATGCTCTCCAAGACTTTCCCCACACAGACGCACAGTCCATAGACTCAGCAGGGATAAAGTACCAATAATATCATTGTATGCCATGTTAAATACCACCTACAAGAGGTTCATAAGATGACATAGTGACGTCCCTCAAGTAATAACACACAAAAGGCTTAGACACCGATAACCACATCAGTGACGGTAACCCCCAAATTCACAGGATCCACACTTATTTATAACTTTCCTACACAACAGTATTTTTTTAGGAGTTAACACTTTTCACAAAACATTATGATAATGCTTTGTCTTCACATTTATTGAAATTTGATCATTGAAATAATTTCCCTTAATTCCCTAGTTTTCACAATATAGTATTATAATTTCTCTACAATTTTCAATAGATCAAATTGATCATTAGTAATTTGCAATGGTATTTTTACTCCCCTCTCCCCCTCAAAGGAAATGACCTTTTCCACAAGGCTTATTAGTTTCAAACTAACACAATCTGCACTAAAAAAATTGTAAGTATTTTAAAAACAGCTCTATACATTTTTCTATCCCATTTTCCACACACCACTACACTCAGAACTACTTAGCCTTAATATTGATGATTTCCATCTTCAATATTTGAATCAGGGTGAATTGAATCATGGTGAATTAAGTAATGAACCTTCACATATTACTTTTTATTTATTTTTATCAATTTGTAATTTTGGATTGCTTCTAACATGACACTGAAACCATGCTGAGGCGAGAGCAAGCAAAGTTAGTAGCAAAGAATGAGCTATTAAAACTCAGTTTGAGTCATATCACTCCAAAATAAACTCACAGTTTAGAAATGTACTGCAACAGTCATTTCCAATAGCAATAGAAAATCCTTAGTTCTACCTGAAAAAAAGATTAAAAAATCGCTGGATTTTGACTTTCAGATCACTGAAAATCGTTTTCAGAAAGAGCTCAATATTGCCATTTCATCTGCCTACATCTTAATTTCTGAATAAACATATTTTTACTCATTAAAAGAACCCCAAAAGCCCAGAGAACACCAGAGTTCCCATGGTTTCACTTGGTAGAGGCAGGACTCACAGTTCCCCACCTGGTAGAGATAGGAGGTTCCTGAGTACCATCACAGAGCATTGCTCAGAGATGGGATGTGCATTCAGAGCAGCTCTTACAGCTCGGATTTCTCTGTTCTCTTTGTCAGAAAAAGAGTGGCATAAATGGCCATGAAAGCTGTTCTGTGAGGTCTGGCAGAGGAACAACAAGGCATACAATTCAGATTTCTTGGATTTGGGAACGCTACTGCTGTTTTCTTATAAAATACTGTCCTAATCAAGGATCAATCTTTTAATTTTAGAAGGCCATCTATCTCAGAGAGATTTGACTCGGAAAACAAATGGAATGTAAGAAAATTCCTACTGAGCACACAGTGAGTGAGCAAACTCCCTCTCATGAAACTACTTTACTGAAGAGAGAGAAGCCTTAAATTTCTCTCTCCTCCACTCTGCTGAACTTAACCATAACTTACCAGCTAGGGGATCTTGGCTACCTCTTTGCCTCTACTGCGAGTTCTGGGAACCTCCATAAAAATGTATTTCAGTATTGCCTTTAAGTATTTTAACCAGGAAGAAGTCCTTTTTACATACTTGTAAGTACGGTGGCTTTCCAGGAGAGCAGCATAACATTAAAACAAAATAAAACACCAAACCAAAAAAAAAGCCAACCTCAGGAATTAAGTTGAATGTCTCAAAAGAAGATAAGTGGTCCCAGGTTAGCATAATTAATACTGTGCTTATAGAACTGCCACTCTGAAATCCTTAGAACTATTTGTGTCTGAATAGGGCAGGTGGATAAGTACCTAGATTCGTATATGGTCTAAGTTACAGTGACTTAGTTCTCTCATGGTCTATCACATACATCCTGTCACACAACTCTGCTTTGGAAGTCCATATTGGGAAGTCTATATTTAGAAATCCAATATCCAAATATTTCCCCTTTATACATCATCTACAGCTATGGACATCCTTTTAAAGTTGTAAAAGATCACCCCCCCAAAAAAAAAAAACAACAACCAAACAAAAGAAAACATAAAAATCCCACCCAAATAAACTTTCCAATATTATGTACATTAGCTTGAATAGAGCAAAAATGTGTAAATCTGGGTCTGGGTATGTGGGCATATGTCTGTTTGAATGAAGGGAGAAAGAAGACAGAGAGGTATAAGGACTTACCTAGCTCTCATTGCAGAATTTCTAGTTTTAAAAGCTTAGAGACTGTATTATGTCATAAGTCTCTGGGCTTCGCTAATTCCATGACTGCAGGCTGCTTTGTGATTTTGATTTTGCAATTGAAACTGATTGGCTGGCAGACAAAGGGACAGAAACAGCTGCAGCTGGTATTATTGATTATTTCCTCAATTTAAAGGAAGTGAAGCAGGAGGCTAACAACATTGAAGGACAAAGGCTAAGTTGTTGCTCTACATCTCTGGCAAAACCAGTCACTGCCCGCTGCAGCATGCTCTGAATTAATTCATAAAATGTAGCCATTATCATTTTAATACCATAGATTGCTGTACAAGTCATAGGGACCTGCCTGTTATGAGGGTGAATTTTTAATCTCATTATTGTTTCAGTAAAATCTGAAATCTCTAATATGGAAAGACACTAAATCCAATATAAACATGCTGGAAACTGCTTTTGGTCTGTTATCAGTAACACAAATAACTTCCCAGCGATACGCTGAGCTTATGGTAGCTAATGCCTCTCCTAAGAGGTCCTGCCCTCTGAATGAGAAGTGTGTCTTCCCAGAGAAAACAGAAGATGCATTAGCAATTCATGGCAGGGGTGGAGGGATCAAAGCAGGAAATGTGTAAATTTAGATAGCAAATCGTACAAATGTCATTTGTTTTGCCCCTCTTCTTTACCCCCTTCAGTGCATTGACTTGTCATTAACCACTCTTTTCTTACGGGGGGCTTCAATTTGAAGGAAGTAAAGCAGAAGAACTGAATAGAGCCTATCTCTGTTAGAAACATACGCTACCGTAGATGCGTGGTATAAAGAGCAGCCTGGATATAACCCCTTAGTGTACAACTGGGTTTGTACCTGCACAGGTTCCTCTGGTGAGCTACTGGATGGAGGCCTTTCAGGCTACAGAACTGGACTGATCTACCCGAGAGTAGTGGGTGTTGCACTGCTCTAAGATGCAGTTTTTGAGCAGCAACAGCAGGAGGAATTAGACTCTCCCTTGCCACCAGCACTTTCGACAACAAATCTTAAAAAATGACCGACACAGACATTTATAAAGAGCCACAGAAGAAAAAAAGCAGAGCCTTGCAGGAGCCCCTTACCTGCCACCCAGCCATTCTCCCAGCCTTGCTGCGACAAATACTCCCCCGCTTCCCCAGGCAGAGCTATTCCCGATCCTTGCTCTCATTGCCATTAGAAAGTTTTTCTAGTCTAGCTGAATCTCTTGACAGAATTTAAGCCCATAACTCGTTGTTCTGTTCTCCGTGTACGTACAAAACAGATGATCCCCTTCTGCTTTAAGGAGCTGGAAGCTGTCCTCATGTTCGCTCTCAGGCTTTCCAAACTGTGCAGGGATCTTTTAAAGAAATGCCCTCTGGTATCTAAGATTGTGCTTAGGTGATCATGAAGACCGGATTGGTGCATTACTGGATCATCTAGAGTAAATATCATCTGCCTAAACAGATCTCAACGTTTCTGTGGAGAACACCCAGTATGATGCCTCCTACACCCACGGATTGACTGCCTGTGTTCTCCATCTGCATCTTGTCTTACCCTCCTCTTGCCTTCCAGTCAAAGTATTCTGTCTATAATACTAAACTAAACAAGGTCAGGTTTTCTGACCCTGAGGCTAACTGGCACAGAATGGCTTCCTTCCATACAGTTAAACTCTCTCGTCCCAGATAACAGTATAGCTTTGTCAGTGCTGCCTACTGGGAACAGTCCCTGGCCTGCGCCCAGACATTATCTAGCAAAGTTAGTTTCCACCAGGGACTATTCTTGCTAATGAGCATGTGCCAGGGCTCGAGGCTTTTCCCCGTTTAATTTACAGCCATATACGTAGCCAAGGATGTTGACCCTATCACGTTAGAGGAGAACTTTATGGCCACTAACCCTTTGGGATATGACGTTCGGTTCCTGACATTAGCTACCACCTTAGAAAAAACCTCCAGAAAAAGCACTTGTGCCACTTCCAGACTGCTAGTTTTACTTCATAAATACAACAGCACTGTGTTGTTTACATCTCTCCATTTCTGAGGTATCATTTTTAGGTTAGTCTAAATAGCAAGCTGTGTATGGGTCTAAATCCATGCCAAGTCCCTGTTAGACACAAGAGAGTTAAGGCAAGGTCTGCTGATGGGAATTTTCTAACTCCATGAAGATTTTGCTATTGCATTAGAAGTGCTTTGACTTTTCTGGCCTCTCCCAATTCCTGAGAGGCAGAAATGCATAATTCCCAAATACTGATGTGGGTATTATCCAAAGAATAGGCTGTAAAGACTGGACATGCAGGAACTGTACAGCTTTAGATACTCAGGAAGTTGGAATTTGTGGTTATCTCTTGACAGTAGATACTACTGACAGTATTGAGGGTGAGTCACCTCCTGTACTTGTCCTACTGCTTCCATGTCTTGAGAAAACAACTCACTTGTTGAGTAGAAAAGCTATGAGACAATGGTCTCCAAAAACACTACAATACGTGGTATGTCTTACACCACCCTGTGTGCTCCCCTGCTGCTATGAACAGTCTAAAGTAAAAGGCACACAAGCCGTATTCACGCCACCGGTTCTCACGTGCTTGTATAATCCTTTTGAAATCATATGTAATGATGCAATAAGATGACAGAGGATTTTCTCCCAGATCATACAGAGGCTAAAGGAGAGGCCAGAAGACCTATAGATTTATTGTGCCCATCTGACTGCATATATCCTCCTGCCGCCCCCTCTATGCCTCCTGGAAACAGTGGCAGAGTCCAGCCCAGCACTGAGGAGTATCCTCAGCCTTCTCTGACATCCCCTCTTTTTGTACACTTCTTACAAGTAAGAGGGTCCATAATGAGATAAAACTGGGCAAATGAAGAAGCGACACAGATTATAGTTCTCATTCGGCATATACTGTGGACAGCAGCAAAATCTCCACTGGTTAAACTGGGAACAAGATGGGCCGGATATGTGCATGTGTGACTGTAGATTCCTTTGTCTAATGCTGCTCTCACCTCTCCTGAGAAGACCTAATCTATTCTTGCATACTTAAAGAGGTATTTATTAATGTTTAGCTTCCTGTAGATAATTTGGCTGCTCTATGCAGCCATAAAATTTTATGACAGTAAACATGAGAGATGTGCCTAAATTGCACAGAAATGTTTCTAGACTGCCTGTTTTATTTTTCTTTTATAGTGTCAGTCCCATTAAATTTACATTGGTGCTAATTTTACAAAAACTTTGTGTCCAAATTATTAAGGTGACAAATATGCTGAGTCGATTAATTTTAGGTATGGTCTCTGAATGACTGCATACAGTACTTTTTGGTCTGAAATGTATGTGAAAAGCGTATGTGAAAACTCTACAGCAAATGCTGCTGTGCTTATCCAGCTCCAGCAGTTGTCAGAGGGAGCAGTGATGACAGCAAGAGATCATTAAAATGGGATTTTAATTGTTCAAATCTCAACATGACCATCAGAGCGTGATGCCTTTCAAAATTAAAAAAAAAAAAAAAAAAAAGAAGAAAAAAAAGAAAGATGCTTATTTTTTAACAGTTTCAAAAATCTACAGTGAGGGCAAAAGAGAAATACATAGCTATTTAATAATATAGTTTACTCTAAAAAAAAAAAGCTGCATATTATACTATTGAGGTCAGATGATACATCAGCTGCCAGCCCTTTGCAGATATGAAAGCAGAGCACTCGTGATTTACAGAAAGACCTACGAACCATTCCAGATTTAACACAGCACAGATTCCTATAAAGATTGTGGAGAGGAGATTAGGATTATGAAGAACAGATACAGAAAGTGCATCTTTTGACCAGGAAACTTTTCTGCAGAATCATGCTCAGTGCCTACCTCGACGAACTCTCCCAGCCTGGAAGTCCTCAGCTCCAAGAAAGGCTTAAAAATTTGTGCAAGTCAAAGCATTTTTTCTTTACACTGAAAGTAGTTCAAGCAAGATATTTCGTCTTGTTCCATCTTATCCTTGTGTTAGGGGTTAGTATGACTTTCAATCCCCTCTGCCCAGGACAGACACAAATTGATGTGCAGGTCAATAACTTAATCTCTCCTGAATCCTATCTAACTGCAAAACACTGCAAGTGAGCCCTGTCAGTTTGTTTATAGTCAATGCTAGCAAACCTGGCATGACTGAAATAACACCCACCTCACTTCTTCAACACCAGAATGGTACTTTTCCATGTACTTTCTCTGTGCTTTCCCTTTGCCTGCCTGCCTTTTCCATGCCTTCCCTCTGGTTTCCTTCATGTTTTGGTGATGGTATGAAATCAGAGTTAAACAATGGTTTAGTTCTGAAATCATAAGGTAACGGTGTTCAGTTTTGCTGGAGACACAATTCTTGTAAGATATCTGAGTTCAGAGAGCAGTAACTTGTTTGGTCTAGTAGTAACCTACAACTACATACCTGGTTGATTTGAACCCACTATGAACTCCCACCAAAAAAATGCTCAGCAAATACACATGTAGATTTTTCTCCCATATTTCTGTAAACCATGCCAGAAGCAGTCAGGCACCTCTGACATTCTGATCCTACCACAGTGAAGAGACAGATCTGCCATGCCATTTTCCCAGGAAAAGGATTAAATATTCCCAAATCTTATTTTCCTATCTCCTCATTCTTTTTGCATTCATTTTGCATTCATTTTTGGCTTGCATCTGTTTACATACTAGTCTATTATTCATCCACATTGTAATGGTGCGGCAGCCACTCACTGCATCCTTTTCAGATCATTTTTGCAGCTTTTTGTTTCTAACTTGCTGGGTGTGTTTTTAAACTGATATAAGCAATCAAGCCAAGAAAGGGTACGAACACATAAAACAAAGTGTAGCTTGAACATCAAGCTTTTACAACTTAGGCAGGGTTATTGCTGATGCCAGAGAAAAGTAATGTTAAAAATTGGCTGCTAGAAAGTGTAAGGCTCAAAGGCATGAAAAATGAGAAATGTTTAGGGATCCAAGACGTAGGAATCATAACAGATTTCTGATGTTATGGAATATGAAATACCTTACAGACTATCTGGCTTTGCTCCGTAAAGGCAACAAAACAGAACTCCTCCAACACAGGACAACAAATTCTTGGAGCATAACCTTACAGAGACTGTCCCTCTCTATCTACAATTTTCCATGGGAAAAGGTGTTTAAGAGAAGTTTGTGTGAGTATCACTAAGCCCAAAAGAGATCCTTCAGTCTCCCCACTATAAATTTTTGTCCTGTAAAACATCAGCATAATTTTGTCCTATTTTCTCTGTCATAATCAGTTCTGATCTTAGCTTTTCCTCTAAATAAAAGACTACAGCTTCCTAACACGGCTTACACACTGGTTTGTAATGCAAGAAAAGAGAAACATTCAAAGGCAACTAAAAGGAAGCAAAATTAAAAAAAAGCACCAGCTTTCTTACAAATAAACTATTGAACTTACAGCACGAAATACTAACAGGGAAATGAGGCAAGAGAGAGCCTGAAATAAATTTAAATAAATAAACTGAATAGAAATATTAATCAAGCTATGATTACAATTTGAAGGGAATATGGACTTTGTGCCTCAAAACGTTAAGCAACAAAAATTTGCTTGAGGTAACTTCATTTTCAGGTATTCATCCTCATCTCTTGTGGGAATTCTTTCAATGTCTGTTAAGCAGCCAGCACAGGTATTCAGAGAAAGATGAGCTGGATCAAGGAGTCGGAGATGTAGTTTGTTTATATAGTAGTTATTTTTCTAAGATTCTTGTGCTTTCCATATGAAGCAAAAATTCACTGCCTTCTTAGAAAAAGTAATTTTGAGCTGTACTTGGATATATTTATTTACTTATTTCATTGGGTAAGCCTATTGCATAAGCTAATTTTTTTTATTCTTGGAAAATGTTAAAGGAAAAAAAACCACAAATTGTCTGAGAAAACTATTACAACCACATGGCATTGCACATACAAAACTTAGAAAAGATGAGAAATCTTAAGAATATATTTGAGGAACAGAGTGTCTAATGCCCTGCTTCAGAGGTCCAGAAAAAGTAAGGAAAAAAAAGGCAAAAGAAAAATACTGTGCAGCAGGGTATTTTCCTAGCAGCAGATGTAATATAACTAGACAGAAAAATATAACAAATTGCAGTGGATTGTTAAACAGTTGTAATTTATACATGTCCATGCACATTTACATAAAAGCCCAAGTGCAAGGCAAATCTACATTCTTCTGCTCAGAGTACCCAAGAAACTAAATAGATTTTGTTTAACTCAGTCAACGACCTGCCTGCAGGCTGATATGATTTCCTTTCACTGTTCCTAGTCTCTGGTGGATACCAATTTTGACTTCATCTTCTACAAAACGACGTTTCTGTAAATTACTGAGCAATCCAGATTTGGACACTAGGCCAAATAAATCATCCAAGCCAGAACAGTTGTAAGAAACAGCTCTTACGCTGCCCTAGCAGTGATCTCCAGACTGACTGCGTTAGAGGAGAAAGAACTCAGACTACACGCTCAGTATGTTCAGCTTTCCACAGCGCAGATTATTGGCCACAATGTCTGGCTGCATTTTCAGAGTCAGATGTTGTCCTCACAGAACCAATGGCAAAATCCACCGTGGCCAGGTTTTCTGTTTAGGCAAGGGTTCTTATTTCAAACAAGGCAGAGAGCTATCAAGCTTGCATCCTAGGTCAGGCTTTCACCAGAATCCCAGACCCATCAGTGTCTTAAAATGTGAAATAACCTTTAAGAAATAACTTATGACTATTCATAACTTACATCACCAGCAGAAGGGAGGAAAAGTATTCTCCATAAAATTTAATTGGTGACCTCAGAAGAGTGCTAATACCTAAAATATAACTACCCCTCTTATGACTTCCCAAATCAATAATAATAATGTTTGAATATGAAGTTAGACCTTCTAAATTCAATAGAAATGTCAGTGACAGTAAATTTTAAGGAGACTTCATACCCAAAGACATGAAAGCTCTTCAATAAACAGAAGAAAAAGCAAGTCTTCTGGCTCTGTCCCAAGAACACCTAATGTATCTCCAGTGGAGAACAGGCATCCTCAGTTGCTCAAGAAACCACCCGTCTGCCCCCTCAGAATAAGACTTTCTTGAAAACACAAACATACAGCTTGGAGGAAGACTCCTTTTATTCAGATTTAGGTGCTGATGAAAGAAATATTTCCAAGTGTTCCTTTATTTCCAAGTGTTCCTTTGTGCTCACAGAGGCTAAAAATGTTCTTTTATGTTGCAGGGCTTTTTTGTTTTGGGATTCTTTCTTTTTTTTTTCTTTTTTTTTCTTTTTTTTTAATAAAATGAAAGATATTCTTACTGCATCACACGATTCCATGATCCGGGGAGTGAAGAAAAACACCAAATGTCTTGAGAGCTGGCAGCTCTGAGAGTGTTACAAAACAAGCCCCTGAGCCAACAAGACTGAGAGATGTTGGCCTCGCACAGTTGCTATAATGTAATGATAAATGTTTAAGTTAAATGTCTATAGCACAAGGAAGCTGCTTCTGACTTCAAATGTTTATGTAGAAACTCTTTTAGGGTAATAGCAGATGTCGGGGTATACAGAACTCCCGTGGGAAAAGATGCTCCATGGTTCCCCCAGAGGGGACATAACGGAGCTCTGGTTCTGCCGGCCCTCATCCTTTCACATCCACCACCAGCCTATCTGGGCAAGCAGAAAGGTGAAGGCAGAAGGCACACATTATCCTTACAAATATGTAGGAACCCACGGGCACCGAGGGCTGTGGCTACTTCAGGAGATCGTGCTTGAAGCTGGTCAGGGTAGGGCAGCTCTGCTCCCACCTAAATGATGAATCGAACTGAACCCCTGCAACGGTGCTGCATGTTGTGCTGGAGTTTGTTTCGGTGTTTGTTATGTTTATGACACAGGGTCGTTCCTTAAAATTCAAATTGAAATTCTCTTCCTCCACTGACTTTTTTTTTTTTGTCCTCCAGAGAAATGGGAGGAAGAATAGAAAGACAAGGAAAATATGAAATTGCTTAAATAAAAGCTATTTAGTTCCTAAGCTTTCTGGCTTGTCTTTGTTACTCATTGAACAACTGTACTGAAAAAGTGAAAACTACTTGCACCAAATAGAAGAACAGAATTTGGGTCATTCTCTCATTTACTTCGATCTAGAAGATTGCTCTGCTGTGAAAACGTGGTGTCATAGCTTACTAGCAAAGATAAAAACCCCTCATAGCTGTCAGCTGAAAGAAATGCAGATTTTACCTGTGTTGAGTCCAAATCCTAACTATGAGACTGAAAAGCCAGCTTGAGAGTAGCCAGTTAATAATTCTATTGTATAGGAAAGAATGTTTCCAGTGCTTTTGGAATAAAAATTCAAAATGTTGAAACTTGCTTAAAATTCTTAACAAAATTGATTCTAAACAGAGGGAAATATTTTGCTTTAGTAATATTGAAGTATTCTATTTCAATACCGGCAAATGTGTTTTACTATATAAGCAATAAATATAATCCATGTTATATTTTAAAAACTTACTGTAGTATAAATATTGTAAATAAATTTAAACACTATCAAAATACAGTAAAAGAATCAAAATGATTATATTGATTTTTTCATTGAAAATCTTATGTAATTCCATTTCATAATTCCTTTTTAAAAATAAATTGCAGGTGAAAAAGACGCTGCACTTTCTAAATGGAACTTTGCTCCTATTTCCACCTACTGTTAAATAATTGCTTTTACCAAGAAAGGTAGTAGATTTGCTGGTGATGCAGGAAAGAAGCAGCAAACGCTCGTTACTTTCTTGCTGATAGTCTTGAGGTTTTCAGGTGCTTTTCTCAAGATCTGTTACTGCATTTAGTGGAGCACTAATACTGGAGAGATCAGTCTACGTTCCTAGAGGAATGAGGATGATAATGGGCTTACCTATCAAAGTAGGTATTCTCTCACATAAAACCTCTTTTTGCTGTTTTTTGTGTGTGTGTGTGTGTAAACTTGGTCTACCTCTGGTGTTGGTTATATTTCACGGTTATATTTCATCTAGCTGTGGGCTGGCAGTCAAGTGAGCCCACTCTGCTCTGAAACCCTTGGAAAACCTAGAGGTAAGAGAGCAAGCACCTATTCCACCTTTGTGTTTTTTCCTGAGATCCCAAACTTTTTTTTTTGGGTAAAGAGACAGATCAATAATGAGAATTAATTACCATTACTTTAGATACTATGCTATCAAATGATTTCGTTGACATTAATCACCATTAAGTTAAACATTTGAGGACCTTTAAGATTGCGAGTTTTGTGTACATACATACATTCACATTTGAAAACAATATGACAGCGGTGTGTTCTTAAAGATAAGGGCACACACAGCTATTTAACCAAATTAAGATCTACACAGGATTGAATTTGGTACAAAATTGAAATGAGATCACAAAGGCTTTTATTTAAAAAAATGTAATCTGTTAGAGAATATAATTTGGTGGGTACTTTGACAATTTAGAGGACAACGTCTCTGAGTAATTAGGTAATACAGGATTTCAGGAAATTAAGCCTGTTAAAGTATGGGGGGTGGGGAGAAGAAAGGGCACCTTGATTCCAGTCAATTTGAGGCATTTAACACCCGAAGTCAGTTTGTCACTCCAGGTCCTCTCTACAACAAATGGAAAGAAATGGGCAGTTCCAGATGGTGACCCCATCTGAGCCTCAAAGTGCTTAGATATTTCAGGAGTTCTGCCTTTCCAAGCCTCCCTCTAACCATCCTGAAAACATGAGGTGTCTGCAAACACATAGGAAGCTCATCACACCTTATGAGGAAACACGCAATCAGTAAAAGACACCACTCATCACACCTCAGTTCGGCCTTTATACTCCTACAAAACAGTAAAGGATCAAGAAGGAAAAAAAACTTCTGAAACTAATTTAAAGAATATTTATGAAGAAACCACTGCTGAGGGGCACACAGAGTTTGGAAGCCAGTGATGAAAAAGCACATTTCCAATCTTAAGGAGTTTTTACAGAAGAAAGTGACAGTAACACCTACAGGATTGTAAACACTTCACATTAATCTAGCAAAAGAATTGCAAAGCATTAGCAATTGAGAGACTAATTTTAGTAAAGCCTGTCTTTACTAAGACAAGTTAAATAGTTGGGGACTGAATGTAAAAGGCCACTTAATGGCAGGCGCAAAGCTCTGATGAAAATAAGGTGTAAAACAAAGATGATTTTAAAAAGTACAGTTGGGCTGTGATAAAATTGCCTTACGGTTGGTGACTTGGTCTTTATTGCTACCAAACCAGCCTGTGCAGGTCTCACTGCAATAGCTTCCAATTACTGGCAAACGAAGCAGCCTTTCAGGGCCCACAGAAAAGACAGACAAGGCTAACACAATATTCGTTCACAGGACCAAGGAACAGTGGACCATCAAACAGAGAAAATGTTTGTTGATTCATGATTCAAAGGCAAAATTGAACCTATGCAGATGGAGGTCACTGGGAATTGTTCTAATTAGCAAAGTGCAACAAGATAGATCATCTGTTTCTGCTTCCTCTCCCAAGCGTCCAAATATATCTCATCAAGAACAGCTGCCAGGAAATAAATAAATAAACCAACCACGTGAGAGAAAAGTGCCATGAAACCCAGCAAGCACCAACTGCAGCTTCTTTAGAATCTGGAGCTGTGCTTCGCTGGGAATTCACACCAAAGACAGGTCATGAACTTATCTCTATACCAAAGGTTCAATGTAAATGCACGTTGGAAGTGTATTCCTCCAGATTTAATCTAGCTGTTGTCCAATTAATCAAAGAATCTATATGTAATGAATACTAAACTGGTACACACAGGTATACACTCTGATTAAGCCAGTGGAAACCTGTGTAAGTCACATACTTCTCCAAGGCATTGTGATAGCAACTCCTTAGCCTTACTCTTTTCCTGAAAATGATGCTACTTGAAGCAAGAAAGCCCATGAAAACCAGTACAATTTGATGTGCTACAAAATACACTTCCACAGAAAAATTTGAAACCAGCCTCCACTGTCTATGAAGTAATCACAACTCAAAACCTCTCACATTTTACATAAGTTGCTGTTACGATTGTGTTGATTTTGAAGCTCCACATCACACAGGAACACGCTTTATTATGGACCAGAGGAAAAAAGAAAACCTAGAGTTTACTTAGGGAAAAAAAAAAACCCCTAAATAAATAATTCATAGTTGGATGAACTGAATTCTAGTCTTTTAGAAGGTGCCAACAGATGGTTTACATTTATGGAAAGCACACTTGCTGACTTTGAAACAGAAATTAAAATTCATAAACTATATCATTAGTTCTCCTTTGAAGCATCATTATGTTTATGATGAGGATTTGGATTTTCCCAGGTGAACAGTCTTTAATCATAATTTTACCAAGGAAAAAGTGCAACATGTTACTTCTTAGCTACTGTTTTATGTTTGTGGGTTTAAAGTTAAGCTAATCTAGCAATGACTCAAAGGACAAACTGACAGACATGGAAGCTGGACTAGGCTGATGTCTTCAGCTATGACAAACTTCAAAGCATCGTTAGAGTTTTCCATTCCCCAAATAAAGGGAACTGTACCATCAGTCCTCATGTCCATAAACTGTGACTGCACTTTCTGCTACCCCTGCTTGCACGGAGCACTGGAACCACCACAATAAGCACTGAGCTTGCAGCTCATGCAAAAGTGGGCACACAGTTCTTCTCAGCTAATTTTAGTAACTCCCTAGTGCAAGCGCAGCCAATATAAAAGCCTGGTATTATTACAACACTTCATTTTTCAGCTAGACTAAATGTTAGCACCTAACAGGGTTATGATTAAGGCTTACTTTACACCTACAAAATATACAGCGATTAGCTTTCATTAAGTATTGTCATAGATCTTTTTCCTTGCTCCATAGCAGATTTACTATTTAATATCTGTTTTTTGATAAAGCAGAGGAATACTAAGAGGTATGGAAGAATCTCAGTAGATGGGAGAAGAATTTTTTGTCATAAGGGTCAGGCACAGGGCAGAGGAATCCTCTTTTTCAGTAAAGACTTTTTAGTAAAAGAAAATTTTAAAGGGCAGCGTTTCTCACTGGTGATCCTGCCCTGGTCAGCCCAATGAAAGCACTTATCAGCCAACATGTAAGCTGAAAACTCCTGATCCTCTTAACTAACTTCATAACTACAATGTAGTGTAACCCCTGAGAAAACAAATGCAGTCCCAGATATCAAGGAAACATGCAGAAAAATAAATACCTATGTCTTAGAAAGATTAATATTAAAATTAATATTAAGGAAAGATCAATTAACTGGAAGACAGTGGAATTCTTAGGATGATCTGAAAAGACAAAAGGATTGTGGGTTACTCTCTATGAATACATCAAGGGACTGGGAGAGCTTGCAAAGTTAAGCGAACACTATTGCCATAAGAGCTATGGATCTGGACAATCAGATGGAAAGGCTTAGAGATAAGTTAGCAGCTTTAAATTAATGTATTAAGTGATTTCCCCACAACACAGCCTACCACACCACCTATACCACTGGCGAGATTCTCCTTCAAATGCCCAAAGGATTTGACTCAAACTCTAAGTCCTTTCTTATTTTTTTGTGTAAGCAAAGGCACCATAAAAAGGGTGCCAAAAATCAAAACCAACACAACCAAACAAAAAATACCACCAAGCGTCAGGAATTCAGGATTTTGAAGACATCTTCCATTTTCTTCAACGGGCATAAGATCTACCAGCAAAACTCACATTCCTTTTGTGTGCAGTAGGTGTTTACACCTTTGTCTTCACGCTGCATCATTGGCAAACTGAGGTGACTCACACAGAACTTAAACTCAAACATGCTAAAACCCTAAATATTTTGTCAATTCACTTCACTTTTTTCACTTGTTTGATACCAAAACAAAGACGGGGAAAAGCCAAACTCATTGCTAGTAAGGCAAGTTTCTTCCTGATATCCAACATAGACACATAACAAAACATCTTATTTACTCTTAATTACCAATATGGAAGGCTACTAGGGATACAAAAACTGGAAAAGAGTCTAAATTGTCCAAGAACGGATAATGGAATGAAGTCTTATTTTGGGAGCTTGTCTTCTAAATTTCCTTCTTCACATTCTGCAAGGCTCCCCCCACTCCAATCTCTATCAGATATCCCATCATATTAAACCAGGTGAAAAATGCAGTTTAGAGAGGAGAAGGAAAAGGCATTCCTGAGCATCACCCCAACAGAAACAGGGAATGGTCACCACCTCTGTATCACTGACCATTATGAATGTGAGAGATGTCACACAAGGACTCAAGGCCTCAGTTCCACGAATCACTCATGTCAATCACAGAATATAAGGGATTGGAAGGGACCTTGAAAGCTCATCTAGTCCAATCCCCCTGCCGGAGCAGGAACACCTAGATCAGATCACTCAGGAGTGTGTCCAGGTGAGTTTTGAATGTCTCCAGAGAAGGAGACTCCACCACCTCCCTGGGCAGCCCTTTCCAGTGTTCAGTCACTCACTGTGAAGAAATTTTTCCTCATATTTAACTGGAATCTCCTATGTTCCAGCTTGCATCCATTACCCTTTGTCCTATCATTGGATGTCACTGAGAAGAGCCTGGCTCCATCTTTGTGACACTCACCCTTTACATATTTATAAACATTAATAAGGTCCCCCCTCAAGCTATATATATATGGAGAATGATTCTGGTTACTGCAGGACTTGATCTGGTTAAAATCAGAGTGTTATAGAGGTACAATATGTATGACAGCATAAAAAGGTAAATACTTCATCAGTATCTTATGAATTAATTTGAATGGCAAGAGTGGTTAGCGCTTTGTGACAGGATGGTTTTTCACCTGAGAGTAAGAAATACAACTTATTTAGTCAAAGCGCAAGCTAAATTTTCTTAATTATTATATTCATGCCCTATTTACCTTCAGTAACAATCCCCAGGAAAGCACTCTGTGTTACACCCAGATGGGGATCGAGTCCTCCACTCTCCATGCACTATTCAAACGAAAACATTTTTCCCCAAAGGTTTAGTCTTATTCTGGAGAAGGAACACGGCTCTTATGTACTATCTGAGAATGAGAGGGTCTATCACTGAAACAGCAACAAAGGACAAAACCTAACATTGCTCTTAATGTAATTTGCTAAGATATGAAAGAAAGCTACTTTATATGACCAGCTTAGAGAACGGGGAAAGTAAACTACAGCCTGGAGGGAAGGAGTTTTCTTAAAGAGTGTGTTGTGGTACCCAAAGCCAAAGGCAATGTAGTCAATTAGAGGAAATAGTTATTTCCAATATATTTCATAACTACTACTGACTTCAAGCTTGCTATCACTCTCTTGGGATTTTTAGGCACTGGAGTCTTTGTAAGCTAATAAAAATGAGATGCTGTCATGAAAATGAGAATAGGTTGTGGCCCTTGATGGAAAATAATGGCAAAGCTCCCAGTCAAAACAGTTTCATACAGAAGTCATTCACAAGGCCTTAAGGACAACATTTTTGACTATATAACATAGCGAATCAACAGTATATATGGTACTGTTTTGGTTACCAGCTCAACGTAGGTGGTTCTCAAGAATATATTTTGCACAGAAACAGTCCTTCCCACTTGTCGTGGGAGGAGCGAGACACAATGGTCTGAGACCACCTGGAAATTCAGCTGCTTTACCTTGTCAGCTGGAGAAACAATTTACTTTGTGGGATGCTTGAAAGCTCAGGTTGCCCCGTGCAGGCTGTTCTGTGCCAAGTGACTGGGCTGGACCATTTGCATGGTGACATATGCTTTTACTCTCCTACTGAGATCAGAATATGAACTCTTCCAAAGCTCTGGGGTATTTCACTGGGTTACATTCAGGTCCATTATTAATATCTAATTTCCTGACTGATATTAGGAACCTCATTAATACTCTGAAATTTGACCATTAATATCACATATTGGTTGTTAAAGAACTGGAAGTTTATGATCCTTAAAATCACTTTTTTTTCCCCTTAAAATTGAAGATGTATATTTCTATATCTGGGATCTAAGTTTCTTGGAACTCAGAGAAAATTAGGTAAACTAAACAAACAGCCTATTCATTGTTTGCTTGTACAGAGGCTTATTCAAAACCAGAGATAATATACTGATTAGGTTTCTTGAAGAACACCTGTAAATTACTGTGTTGGAAATCTGCCTGTTACTAAAAAGGTTATGAATAGCATAAATCATTTCAGGTGCAATCTGCCTTATGGAGCTGCTTATTACATGTTTTATACTCTCGCACTTAATAAGGGCACAAAATAAGGAATGCTGTTGCATGATTCAATTTGCCATCACTCAGATGCAACCTCTTTGCCTCTCCCAGTCCAAACTTGAGGGCTCCTGGCCTGCTTGAATGAGTGAGAATAACTTTCCAGATGCAAACAAATAAACCTGCCAATATTTTATTTGCTTGGCTGTAATGATATTCACAAACAGTTCTCCACTGAAAATAAGAAATAGTCACTTACTTAATGTTATTTCTACTCTGAACTCATTTTTGAGTGGTGAATGCTTCACAGGTGTATTGGGTCTTATGTTTTTAAATATTTCATATGCTAGTTTGCACAAATTCTATATATTGACACTGCTGTAGAGAAGAGAGGAAGAAACTTGTGCTCACATGCCCCTCCACAGAATGCTGTTCTCATTGCCACAATCAGATGTAAAGCATATTTCTTTTCCTAAATTGTACTAGTATTGCTACATTCATATAGACCTATCTGTAGGAACAGTGACTTTGATTGGATATACCTTGGACATACTTGCTGATTTCTATTTAAAAAGAAAAAAAAAAAGGAAAAAAAAAGGGTTTTCTAAAGGATCACAGAGAATTTGCTGCTTTTGGAAACAGAAAAGAATCTCTTGATCTTTCTGTGGGAGAAACAGGTATCTTTAACAACACAGCCATCAAAACCTGGTAGTCATTACTGAGGAGCTCTGCAGCTCTCCATTGCACAGTGAAGGCATGAGCAGATGTTCCATCTTGGTCTGGCCACCTCTGCTACAATTTCTTGGGCCCCCAACCTGCTACTTGTGGCCCGTCTTCAATGTAGGGGCAAGTACAAACAGCTGGGGGGGCAGAAATTTCTGGGACAACTGCTGGAAAACCAAACATCTGCCGTGGCCTGATTCACCCGAGTCTCTGAGTTTGCATCATATTGACTCCCCTCCACCCTGAAATAACTCAGAATGATTTTAGCTTCTGAAGGCTTTATTAGCGTTCCCTTCAGAAAACAGTCACACAATGGTAAACAAAATATTGACACATTAAGGAAATGTTGGACAGTAGGAAGAAGGTTTACTACAGGAAAGTGTTTCAGGCTTATCTATGCTCCTTTTAGACTGCCTTGTCGCAGCGGGGGGGTTTATAGGGACACCTTTTGTTTCATCAACTACATCTTTGTGAAAATTTCTGAAGGCAATATACCTGTCAATAATTAATCCCAGTTCCTCATCACCATATCTGACTCTGAATAACAGACATGACTATGATCTGATGCATCCTATCTACTTCAAGCATCAGGAGCACAAGAGGAATCTTGCCCTGGCTAGGCAGAAAATGCTGTCAAAAGGTAGGTGTGATGAACATCAGAGACAATTTCTATGCCAAGGTTTGCAAGATCTGGACTGCACACCCAGAAAAGTCTGCTTGTCTTCTTCAGTTTCCACAGTTACTTTTTTTAGGGTCTTTCTCTACCTTGGTCTTACCCAGAATATGAAATGTAATTAGGAAGAGATCTTTGCTGGCTCTTGAAGGCAGGTATCCTTACATTGTGGTAGGAAAGAACTGCCAATCACATATAACAAAATAGTTTCCATATTTACTCCTTGCTTTCTAAAAGAACTACATGGCATTCACTATAAAAATGAATGGAAGTAAATGTGGTTTTTTAATTATTTCCAATAATAAGGTTCACAGTAACAAGGAGTACCACCAGTACCAATTAGGAACTGTTCTTTTTATGTAGGATCTTTAGAAGCAGAGATAACTCTATTTCCTTTTTATTTTCTCACTCATTTGTAATATATTTTGATTTATACATATTTAAGTCCAAACCAACATAGGAAGTTCTGTTTTCAATTGTCAGTATTTATTTCTGTACAAAGAGGGGATGATTACTGAGAAATTCCTAGCTTATGGATTCAAGAGTTGTCACAAGAGTAAAGTATGAGCCTGATACTGTATCCTAATTTTGAATCAAACTATTAAATAGACTTTGACCAAGTCATTTAAACCTCATTAACAAGCTATTTTTAAGCGGACTGTGCATGTGTAGGATCATACATGCATTCAGTAATCCAACAGAAATTAAGGAGGCTACATAAGGCTGAACAGCTCTTTTGGCCTTACTGTGGTTAAACATAAAAAAGAGAGGAAAAAAGATTTTCAAAACTTCTTAGAAATCTCACACAAGTTTATCCTTGTTTTTGTCTAGATAAGAAATAATACAGGCTGTAGGATTTTGCCTGTACACTATTGGAAATAGCCTGCTGCATGACTGCTCCTAAAATATCCTAGAAATTTAAGGCAGATCTTTCTCCCTAACAAAGAAAGGTTGTGGGGTTTTGTGGATTTTTTTTTTGTTTAGTTTTGTTTAGTTTTTTAAGCACTATCTGTAAGCAGGTTGCAGATATTTTAGAACTATATGCAGAGTTTACTGATGAAGCTGCATGTGCTTTCAAACAGTTCTTCAGAGACCTCTTTGCAGTTGCCAGCAAGATTGGCTCTTACCACTGTCATTCCCTTAACTATGTCTACTGACATCCCACTTTTGTCTTCAAACCAGATGTCATCCATTACAGAGAACATTCTCTCCACAGGTGCATTAGTGTCTCTGCATGCCAAAACAAATTCAGCAAGGAGCAGGAGATTTTAGAATGTATGGGTTTTCTCTTTTCTTTTTTTTTTAAATTTAAATTATTTAGAATTTTCACCCGTCCTTCAGTCAGCTTTCTGCACCCAACACCCCTTAACTGAGGGAAGGAGGGAAACCTCCAGCTGAAGGCAGGCTTTAATTTCAGAATGTAAAAAGGTTCCATTATTTAAAAATAAAATAAAAATGAATTCATCCTCCCTGTGGTTTCGGGGCTGTGCTCTGCATGCTATTGAGAACACGCAGGATCTTGGTTTAAGAAAAACCTCAGGTTTGAGTACCAATGACCCAGTAATCAAACATTACAGAGATATGTTTAGTACTGAAGGGGGGGGGGAAATGCTCTTTTGAAGAACAGGCTTGTGTTCATCTGCATAACTAAGTCACTGCAAGTAACTTGAGATACCAAATTTGTAATATACTGCAATGTAGAGGATTTAAGCCATTACAAGTCAGAAAAAAAAGTCTGTTAGAGCGCTCCCATACCAGTGTCTTACCACTGGGTTGTCTCTTTAACAAGCATAACCACGGCCATAACCGCAGGAAAGTCGATGGGACTGGGACCGGAATTTTCATGTCGAATGAGACATGTGCCCCTGCTCGTGCTGCGTGACACTGCTCAGACATCTCTCACCTTCAGCCTTGGGTCCCCAATCTAACTTGGATCCCACCCGCTTGGGGAAGTTAGCGTACAGTAAGCTGGGATGTGTTTTTAAACAGCAACTCCTTTTTAGACACTTGTTTAGACTAAAAATGCTGTTGTGTGGGATAGTGAAGGAGCACTTCCAGAGCTGTTAAATCATACATTCAGCAATTCTTCCTGAGTAGAGGCCTATATATTCGGTGCTAATTACTGCTGACACTGCATGGATGCAGTTGCTGATGGCTGTGATATTAGTATAAACACAGTCTGTAATTAAAAGACCATGGCTTTTCCTATATAAACATTTCTTCCTGAGCGTCTCATGCAGTGACGCAGATTTCAAAACCTACTCATTATGTCAGGGAAGAATTGAAGGAACTCCTCAGGTGAAAGCACACATTGGGTTTTTTTAGATATTCTTAACTTTCAATTTACAACAGCATGTCTAACTTTTGAGTCTTGGAAATTTTAGTAGTAAATAATGTATTGCCTCTCTCTCCCCAAAATCCAAATAAATACTTAAATTCTGCTTCTGCTATTCTTCCTTATGATGGGCTGCAAAAATTGATAGCACCACCAGTTTCAGGCAGTTAGAACATATGAGAAACATCCCATAGCCATAAGAATTTTTTTTTCCTCTCTAAAGAAATACCATGCTTTATTAATTTTTTTCTTGGTTTTGAGTCTTTAAGTTTCACTTGGGTATTCTTCTGCAATCTGAAGAGCCAAAAACCAGCCCTTCCTTACCAAAATCTGAGCTTTTCAGGAGACCTCAGGATCTCAGTGCAAACTATATGTGGGGCAAAATAAATTAGGTCTGGTATTCTGTGGAAGGGTGAGAAGAGACAGCAGGTTCGTCACCTACTAAGACCACGTGACTACTAAACCATGCCACGTGTCATTCCTGTGGCATCAAAGAATGCTCACTTTTTATTCTTGCTTCCTGGAGACTAAGATGACTTTCAAGGTTTTATTATTGTAGAGAAAAATGACAACATTTCAACATTTTTGTATTATACAGGGACAGAAATCTCCTCGTATAAGGGGTGTTTATTACAAGCCACTCAGATATTCAGCATCTATCCCTGGACTAGGGAAAAATCCTGCCAGAAGTTAGAGGAATGTACTTGGTTCTCAGTGGGGGGAAAAGGTGAGAGTGCTCCGGGAGCCTTTCCTGCTTGCAGGCTGTTAGGTTGGAGGGTTATTATTATTCTTAGAACCAGGGGATGTGGACATCTGTCAGCTTGCTTCTCTCACATGTGCAGCAACTGTGTGTGGTCCTCTAAATGAAACTATTAGCTATGCAGTTCTGTATTCACGTACCAATTCCGAGCAGGCTGAACTCACGCCAATTACAAAGTATTTTGTTACGGGTGGGTGGAATTGGGATACATAAATACTGTAAGAAAATAACTGCCCTAAAAGAACTTCCCCCCACCCTTAACCTCCTCTCCATGTTTTAATTTTTTTCTTTTTTTTTTTAAAATGAAAGTATACACTAAATTAATGGGTCTATTTTTAAAACACAAGCTTGTTTTACAGCAGCATTTTCCACTGGACGATAATCGCTGTATGAACAGCTGCTGTGGGAGGTCAGGGGAGTCAAAGAAGAGGAAAAGTAGCCACTGACATGAGAAGATGGGTGATCTCAAGATGCAGCCGGTTTAATGCACAAAATCTGCATTACTAAGAAGAATGCATTAATATAGACTACTGGGAACTGATGTTTACATACAAAAGTTGTTACAGAACTAAGGGTAGGCTACTACACTCATTAGTACGAATCCTGTGATTGCACAGGTGTTTATGAAATACTTGTTGGGAGGTTGTCAGCTGATGCACAACAAGCACAAATAAGCTTTGTAACACTGAATTAAGAGTTTTGTTTACTGGTTTAATTAACTTTTCAGATTAGGGCAGCCTCCAAGCCTCCAGTTGGTGTGTTTTGAATGTAAACACACATACTTTAGAGCATAAATCTTGCAGCACCGCTAACCATCATGCAAAACCATCACAACAGCAGTGTCCAAGCCATGGGTAAGGCCTTTTTGGGGTCATAACACACAGCATGAAGCATTTTCTAATGAGGGGCAGAAGCACACACACACTCATCTGACTTCCCATTCCTGCCAAGATAACCTGGCTGTGCTACTTCACATGCTCTGCCGCTTTTTTTTTCCCTCAGTTGCTGGATATGTAACAGTGTCATCTACCAGGCTGTACAAGTAATATATGTTAGTTAAATGGATTTTTCTTTTTCAATTATCTAGCAACATTTTGTCAATTATCTAGCAGCTCACATTGGCAAGACTTGTCATAAACTTCATAGATCTGTCAGATTCCTATAATGATGGAACATATGTTAAGAAGACCCCCAAATCCTTTAAAAAAAAATATAAAAAAAAATCAAACATGTGGCCTAGACCAAAAAGATATTTAATGCATGTACAATGAAAGGAATCTAGTGATTTCTTGAATTCACTGGTCACAATGTCACTCTCTCTTTCAAGTTGTTGCAAGTAGTTCCTCCACTTTTAAAGCTAAAAGGCCATCTTCTCTCCTATTAGCTTTTGTTTTAACACAGTCCTTTTATTTCCCCATCAGAACAAATCTTTTTCCATGAGCCAACTGCCAAGTGAAATTTTCTTTAACTACCTATCTCTCAAATCTACCCCAAGCCTTGATATTACCCTCAAGACACTTCTGAAATTTTTTTTTTTTCCAGATTTTGACAAGACATAGTATTCAACACACTTTTAAAGTTATTCAAAATAGATTTTGTAAAGTGTTCTAGTTAGTCTTTAAAGAAATAACTTCTGAATGTAATAAACAGACATACTACCAAATTGGCACAGCCAGCCTTAACAGAGTTTTGGAAGATGGTTTAAACAGATAATAGGCCATTAAACCTACTTTTTCCCCCCTATTAGTTTAACAAAATATCCCCCTTTTTTTTAAATAATAAAAATAAGAGTCATATTCAGAACGATGGTATACAGCAAGATGGAGATAAAGAATTTGTATGTATAGTACTAGTTTTACACCAACGGTATCCTTTGACTCTGGATGAGTCTAATTAATGTAAAAGTAAACTTGACTAAGACCTCTAATTATGCAAACAAGCAATCTCTATCCCACTCACAAAACCTCTGCTCCACCATGCCAAATAAAACCTTACCGAGATAAACATTGACAAAGGCCTTGTGATCAGCATCTTTTCTGGTACTGCCAACAAATTGCCATGGATTTTCTGATATATGACTACTTCATAATTCAACCCAGAACACAAGACACAAGCTGTTAAAACAATTTAGCAGAGCAGACAATATTTCATATAGGCACGCTCATGTGAGTAGGAAGTGATTTAAAAGTTATCATCAGCTCAACACAGGTATATTCCTGACATGGAGTTCTCACGCTTAGAGTATGTCTGCTGTAGTGAGAACATGTCTGAAGAAAGACCAGCAATATTACATGTATCACACACATCTTGGCAGCTCAGAGGAGATGGTCAATAGAAGCTGTTTAAGACTCCTTTCCCAAGGAGTTTTGGTGGGGCCCAAGAGAGATACCCAGGTGAGAAAGCCTTGTCAGACATTTGTCTGCACTTTCTTTCCTCTATAATGATAATTTAAAGTATGAGGGGAATAAAATGCAAGAAATAAAACTGGAGCCCTTTTAGCTGGGATAAAATATTTGGGATTTTCATATACCATGCCATTTATGCTTATTTTTAGTAAATTGACTTTTTCATATATACAAGAATGAAATCCTTTAGTATGGGTCACCATCAAACACAATAATCAGCAGATTGCATTATAAATACACATCTTTTAAAACTATTATCACAGCAAGCAATATCAGATTTGATAGTGCTCTTCCCTTCAAGAAGGAAGAAATTAGTACATAGAGGTCTGATCAAAGTGACCTCTTCATTCTTTATATTCAAATAATTCTTTTGATACAACACAAGTAGCGAATTCATACACTTGGAAAACTCCAAAATACAGAGAAATTTTGTGGTGGTTTTTTTTTTTTTTTTAAATATACATTGCAGGTACATGATTTCTTTTCTCTCCAACAGGCTTCTGCAACCTAGAATTTTCCCCCTCACTTTTTATGTTAGTATTAGATCGACCCTTACTTTAAAATACAAGTTATATTTTTAAATAAAATTACTGCAAAGTATTTTACTACTATACTGTCTTAGCTTATTAGTATTTGCACCCAAATAAAGCTTAGGTAATCATCAGACAAAGTTTTACAAACCTTGACACACAAATAAACAGAGTGACTACAACACAATGACATTCAAACAAAGTTTTTGTTCCTCACTAGAAAAGAGCCTGTAGACTGAGAATATTTAAAAAAAACAACCAACAGATATACCTTTATGAATTGGTATCTAAATAACTAGCTCTATACATTTTGATAGTGGCAATTTCAAAGCTGAAAAGCATTATTGTATATACACATGAGACTAACCATACAGATTTTGACCTGTAGAAAATGACAGTTTCACAAATTGCTTCAGACAGAGCTAGATTAATCAACTCCATCACCCCCAAATTAATTATACAGCAATTATTTTCTGATGTTTTAAATGTCTTCTGATTACGTCTTACTCAGTAATTCTCAAAGTGTCTACATCTTAATATGATTTCCGATGTTATAAGAAAAATTGCTGATTGTTTCTTACTAACAGAACTTTCATGATCTAAAGACTTAATCAGCCATTTTATCAGTTCTTAGGTAATGGGTCTAAAGATCCCTAAACTGGCAAAGAATATTTGTAAATGAATACATTTAAAAACTTGAGTCATTAATAGATTTTCTTCCACAAAGACCAGAGTAAATGGCCACCTACGAGAAACTTTTGTCTGTCTGTAGAAGGTCACCTAAATGTGAGAGCCTTTGCACTCCAGGGAGCTTATCCCTATTATTTTTACAGGTCTCTAATCCTTTTGGAATGCAAAGGTCCTAAACTTTCAGCCACTTTCTCAGAACAAAAAAAAAATATACAAAAAATTAAGACAGATGTGAAGTAGGACAATAAGGAGAACTGGAAAGGCTTTAGAAGGAAAATTATATTCTTGAGTATATCTATCTAGCGTCCAGATAAATGGAGGGGAGGCCTTCTAGAAGATACTATGGGTTGGTTTACAGAGGCCCTTTCCAGAGGGCAAGGCCCCAGCAGAGAATTCTGATTTCTAAGAGAGCAGTAGGAGCCTCTGGCATAGGACTGTTGGGTCAGCCAAGTCTATTACCGAGAGAATAAGAAAGATGAAAACAAAACAAATGACATACTGACTGCCTGAATTAGGGTCACACACACACACAGTATGAGATTGGACAATTTAACCTTACATTCAAGAACCAAACCCTTAGATTTTAGTAAATGAACTTTAGATGATAAATTCTTAGACTCTTTAGACTGTAAGTTTGAGACAAGCCCCTGACAAACCTGATCTAATTAGGCCTGCTTTCAGCTCAGAAGGTTGGTCTGGATGACCTCTAGAGGTCCCTTCCAACCTAAATTATCCTTTTGTTCCGTGATTCTTCAAGCAGGAAATGTTCATTTGATCTGTGTTTATAAAGTGTCACGTCCAGGACCTCTGTGTTTTACCACAGAACAAATAAATAATAATCACTAACTGCCAATTTGTTCACACAGCTCATATAAAGTAATACAAGGAATGGTTTGGTCAGCCTCAGATTATTTACTGGGTTCTAAAAAGGCTATTTTTTTTCTTAAGTGTATCACTTCTTTTTCAGTACCCAACAGTATATTAGACCCTGCTCCCAACCGTCCCCGAAAAAAAAGTACACAGACATTTTCTGTGATTTATTAGAAATCCATGGCTGCTCTAGTCCATATTTTAGAGATACTTTCTTACTGGTTGGCAGCTGAAGCCACTGAAAAACAAAAGTAAGTCTTTCTGGTAAGACAAAAAGGTTTTAAACTAGTAAATGGAATCTTCAGTATGAAATAACATCCAGGGAAGGTTTTTTACCAGTTCCACTGAGGATGTGCAAACCAGAAAAAGAAAATTCAACTCAAGCCCATAATTTTACCATCTCCGCAGTGCTAACAACTCTTAGAAGTCATTGTAAGTGTAAAGACATGCGTCTGAATACTGATAAGGAAGATGACGGGACAACTCCTGAGCCTCACACAATGGACCTTTAAAATTGTTCAATTGGCCTCTTGTGGACTTCTGCAGCACGGAACGCACCTCCAAGGGGACAACAAAGCCACCACAGTAGCTTTAAGCTGCGCCTTCTCAATATCAGGGGAAGAAGCACAGCCAGAAAATGTATTGCCTGCAGGAGCCATCCACTGGGGCTATACATAGGTAGCACGATTTCGTGCTATCAGAAATCACAACATATACAATAAATGGCAGCACCGTGCCTACTTGGCTTTTACAATTAAGTATATATTCCTCTGCTTTACCGCTATTTTTCTTATGTCCAATTTCAAGGACTTCCGATGATAATAAAAAACCCTCCCACTGACATGTCTGAAAGATAAGCAGCGTGTTCGTAACCCCGTTGCCTGGAAATAGTAGGTCCAGGAATAGTTGGCGCTAAACTTTAAATAAAATTACAGAACTCTTTCAGCCTTTCTACTCTCACTGTGTAAACGCCAAAGTATTGTAAATCTTGTTGAGGGTTATTGCCATATCTATTGGCACACAGTCAGCAGCAGTTTGGAAAGTGTTGTGCAGCATAGCTAGTGCCCATTACCTGTCTTCCCTATATTTTCTTACTATTTATTCTCACCCCAGCAGGCAGCACCTCACAATGCCATTAATTTGCCGGGCAGCTCATACTTTCCAATGCAACCTGCTTTACAACCTGCCCTTATAAACAACCCAGCAACGCTTAACAGCGTCAGGAGGGAGGCAGCAGGTAAAAATGGGGCAGGCCACGGAGATGACGTGGTGCGACCGAACTTCCTTTCCTTTAATTTGACTTCCCAGTGGCACAAGCACAGGAAAAAAAAATCACCAGACTTGCACATGGTCTTTGTAAATATGTGACCGAAACACCACCAAACTGTGCTTTGGGTTGCTGAGGTTGGACACAGGCTTTTGCTACATGGTCCATTTGCTAGCAGAACCTGGGTGCATCACAACAGCAGCTATGAAATACATACAATATTCTCTCCTGGCAGAGTAATTAGGTGCTAGTAAAAATACTTGCATTGTCCCAATATATATTTATAGCTTCACATATTTGAATCCTTTGGTTAACACAAACCTTTGCAAAATGAGGAAACCCCCCATGCCTCAACAGACCAAATTCAGCTTTGTTCATACAACAAACTAAATATGACATTTTTCCTTTAATATGTGCTTCCTTTTCTGCATCTCTTTCTGTCTCATACACAAACACTAAATTCCCCTTCTACCTCCAGTGAGCAATACAAGTATAGATACACCAAACCTTCAGCCTTACCGTGTTCTTCAAATCACCAATATTTTTACAATATTTTCCTTTTTTGTTTTGTTTTTATTAGCAACACTTAAAGCATGCATTAACTGAAGCTGTCTCTCCTGTTGTTACTCAAAATTAAATTGCTGTCAACCCGACGCCTTTCGCGAACACTCAAGGAACTTGAAATTTTCTATTAACAAGTAATAGAAAACGAGGCTGGATCAGAGGATACGATTACATGTTACAGCAGCCAAAAATGATCTCCTAGGCTATTCTATTTTTATTTTTGTATCTTTAAAGATTCAGGCACCTGGGGCAGGGTTAAATGAGCAAACAATCTGAGTAATACACTATCAGCCATTCCCAGGGAATACTTGCCTGCCATTAAACAAATTGAATATCGCAGAATGGTTATTGCAGCTTTTTGTACAAAGGTCACAATATAAAAACGTATGTTTGGCATCAGAAATTATTGCTGTAAATCTAAACCACAGATGCACATATCAAGTGACACGTAGGATTTTGGTGGCTGGAGGTGGCAATCACCCTCGATGTTCACATGTGAAGGGAGCCTGAAAGGGTTAAAACTGTCTCGGACCTAAATTCAACCAACCTTTCTACTTGGTATTTATCATCTTCCATGTGCTTGCAATGTTTTCTAATAACAGGCCAATGCCTTAACTCACACAGGAATCTAAATTACAATAATCATATGCATTCCTTTCCCCAAGAAAGGAAACACCTGTTGTAGATAGCTAATTGCCGAGTTTCTGTAAGCTTTTGAAAGAAAAGTAACATTTACAAATAATTTATATCTGAAAAACATCAGAAGCAGAGGAACACATGAATTATAAAACTAGTACGAAACTCAAAAAACTATGCTGAGACAGTAACAGATGTTTTCACTTTGTTAATTAAAGAAAAACTCTGTATCAAAGTAGCATAATGGGAATGGTTATTATTTTATATATTTTATAACTAAGATGTGTCTACTTTCTGTTCTCAGATGGATTTACCACTTCTTCAATAATTATTACTCATGCCTTAAAGCAGTAGAAAATAAAACTTAAGCCCTACAAAAATACAAGAATGTATGCTTCTGTAGAACAAACTAAAATTCAAAACCGTAACTGTGTACATAAATCAATATACAATGCAGAAGATATACCCAACAAAGGATTTTTAAAATTTATTCATGCCTTTGTTATGGAATTCTTTCTGAAAGAGAAGACAAGGCACATATTTATGTGATTACAAAACCCAAAATGTCAATTAAATATATCTGTTCTTAAATATACATAGACACTCACTTTGTTTTCTTTTGAAACTTATTAATTTTTTTTCATCCACACTTTGATATATATAAAATATGAAATTCTGCCCAAAACTATGGTACATTACTAGGCATTTATATAAATTAGATATTACCCCAAAAAAGGAGTTATGTCCTATGCTAATGCTCATTATCCACAGTACAATGTATTATAAATAACGACTACCTGTCTGCTCTAATAAACTCATAGAATTGCTTAGGTTGGAAGGGACCTTTCAGATCATCTAGTCCAACAATCAACCCAACACTGACAAAAACCATCACTAAACCTAAGCACCACATCTACCCGGCTTTTAAATACCTCCGGGGATGGTGACTCAACCACTTCCCTGGGCAGCCCATTCCAAGGCTTGAAAACCCTTACAGTGAAGAACTTAGTTTCCTAATATCCAATCTAAATCTTCCCTGGTGCTACCTGAGGCCATTTCTTCTTGTCCTAACCCTACTTGTAATTTGGGAGAAGAGACAGACCCCCACCTGGTGACACTCTCCTTTCAGGGAGTTGTAGAGACTGAGAAGGTCTCCCCTCAGCCTCCTTTTCTCCAGGCTGAACAACCCCAGTGTCCTCAGCCTCCCCTAATAAGACTTGTTCTCCAGACGCCTCACCAGCTTCATTGCCCTTCTCACGACACACTCCAGCACCTCAATGTCTTTCTTGTAGTGAGGGGCCCCAAACTGAACACAGTACTTGAGGTGGGGCCTCACCAGTGCCCAGTACAACTTCCCTAGTCCTCCTGCTGGCCATGCCTTTTCTGATAGTGGGCAGGATGCTGTTGGCCTTCTTGGCCACTTGGGCACACTGCTCAGTTCTAGATTGACCACACCACTGCAGCTAGGAAGATGAGCTGCTGAAACACAGCAGCAAAGCTACGGTGAGAGCAAAGACCAACATGGAGGAAAGACTCAAAGAAAGAATTCAGGAAAGGCAACCTTTAGCTTCCCCTGTCATGGATAAAAAAGCTTATTATTATTATAGAACTTTATATCCTGCAAGGCTTGTTTTCAAATGGAAGTGAAATATTTTACACAAATACCAGCAAAACCATTGCATTCACTGCTAGAGATGGGAATTTTAAAACAAAACCAAAAAAGTCTGGGTAAACAGGTTGGTTTTGCTACAATAAGAAATGGTATTTGTTATTAATTCTGCAGTGAGTAGGGAAAAGAAGCCAAACCAAAATCTGTGGATATTCCATTCACATCCCTTATCATTTACCACTTCCTCGCTGACAGCTGTCATAAAGGCAAATACTCCTTTTCCTGGGTTAATAAGGCACAAGAGTCATGAAGCAAAGCAGAGTCAGACCATGGCAGCACCATGGAACGGGTCATATAAGTGCTCTGCAGATGCCTGTGTTGAGATCAGCCCCAGGACCTGTAGAAGGTGTACATAAGGGCATACCCCTCGTTCCAGGTCTGACAGATCCAGCCTAAACTTACCTTGAAGGCTGTAGAGGAACCTGAGCTGCTCTAAGGAGCTGGCTGAATATGAGAGGCTCAGCCACACCAGAAAGGGGATGTTTCCACCACTGAGCAGTCAAAGGGAGTCCCAGCAGAATTTTGCATTAGATATTGAACTTGTCTTGATTATTTGGATGCAACACTGTGGATGTACCCTAAAAAAAATACTCCTTGCTACTTAACATGCCATCCCTCCCACCCTCACCTTGTTCTCTGTACAAACCAATTTGCTGTGACTTTTTTTATATGATAGCTAGAGTTAATTTCACCTACTGCATTTAATGTCATAGGAGTTATACGTGTAAATCCCTGTACTTAGAGATAAGATAGTCCTTTATGCCATTTTAATCAATCTTTGTCATGGGTATGTTACTTAATAGCTCTGTCTTCCTATAGAAAATGAGCAACTTAAGGGAAATGAAACTTTTCAAAGATACATTTTCCTTCTGGCAGTCTGTGAAATACACCATAATTATCCTCTTTCGATGAATAACGTTTGAAAGAAAATGAACATTCTGTGCACCAAAAGGTATAATACAATGACAATCTCAACTGCCTTGTAAATAAAAGGAAATTGTTTTTCTACTATGATCTATATTGCACAGAAACATATATACATGCTTTATAAATATAAAACCAAATCAGACTACCGAGCCATTTTTCAAGGTCCTACTACTTCCTAATAACAATAAAATCAGTATTTCACAGCAACAAGGAATTGTACTTATATTTCTAAAAGATTCAAACTGTGTCATGAATTATGGACTCTACCTACCAGGCTGATGGGACTACTCATATGAATAAGGCTCCTGCTAAACACAGCACCTCTTGAGTAAAAAAAGGTATCTAGAGGAAGAGTGCACCTTAAATATTGGCTGCCAGTGGGGCAAAAGAGGGGAAAAGGCTTTTTTAACAGCATAATCAAATCATAGCTTGATAAAATGAACATATGCCTTCCAGATCTTACAAACTAATGGGTACAATGCACAATTTAACTAAGTGGCCAAGACATAGTGCCATTTACCTGCCAATCCAGTGAATATGCACGCACTGTAAAAGTAAGGAGTCAAAGCCACACCTCCAGCAGCTAATATGAGCCAAAGGCATGCTCAAAGGCATTCAAATACCAACCCATCCCTCATAAACTTATCCACAGGCTAGGTTCTGAGTTTGGAAAATTACCAGTGCCATCGCTTTGTCATGTTGAGTACCTCAGCACCTTTCTCAACTCTATACCATGTCTAAACTCACAACCCACTGCTCAATCTCAAAGAAAAGAAATGGGGATTTATTGAATGTGCAAAAACAGTGACATTTATTTCTTCCTTCCTTTCTGCCTCTAGCCAAAATCACTGCTTCCATAGAGATAAGATACTGCTGATTACCGGTAACTCATCACAGTATGGAGTGGACTGTTCCAGTTTTCAGAATAACCACTAAAAACTGGGAACTGCTACATCAGTAGAAGCAAATTCTCAGTTACATTCTGCCTTGGGCAGATCCTGGAAAATATACTCCAAGCAAGGTTTGCATACACCGGAAACACAGACCTTCTGCCATGGTCCTTTCTGCTCAGAAGATGAGTGTTGGTGAAAGACATGGGACTCAGCACCAGATCTGTAGAAGAGAGCATGGGTCAGCTCAACAAGGCTTATCTGGCAGAGTGGTACCTGGTTCCCTTTCCTGCTTCAAGGTCTGTTCATGTATTTAATGAGCTGTTGCCAGAGGAAGCACATACAGAAATTGTCCTCACCTCTAGTAAGATGGAAGTGATGTGTCCAACCTGGCTTATTACTTGGGCTCCACTTACAATAAATGGTGAGTGAGTTGCCTCCAGCGACCATTTTATTCTGCCCACCTTAGACCCTTTTCTTTCCTGAGGTGACTCTACCTATACTGGCTGCAGGGTTGGGTTTAAAACGCTGAAGTTAATGGCACCCGGATCCTCACAAGGATTTGATTTACAATAAAAGAAGACACACTCACGTCACGGTAACAAGATATTCCACCCAAATGTGTGGATTCAATTTACGCTTTAAGATGCTCAGAATAGCTATGGTGCATGCTGAGACAGGAAAAAAAAAAAGTCTGAATAAATTTAGGTTATTTTTTCTAATGTTTAAACTTTGAATACGTATCTGGATTACAAGGGTTAACTTTGCTATTTATTCACGGGACTTTTCTGCCCAACTTTTCAGTTTCAATCAAGGACAGAAAAAGTGCCAAAACCTGTTGAGAGCAGGCCCTTTGAGAGGGGTTGCTGGGAGAGCACAGATGCAAATGAGTGGAAGTAAGTGTAGTGGGGGTGAAACTGGGTGTGGGAAGCAGCGAGTGAGACAGGGGTTGTAGCCAATGATGGGGAAACTTTAGGCGAGTGGAGGGTGCGTGAGGAGCTCGTGGACGGTATCCCTCTCCCTGTCCGAAGTGTGGTGCTTAGCGAATGAGGACCTGTGACTTTGATTCAAACGTGGTTCTGCCTTCTGACTGGATTGTACTGCTTTCTGGTTGGAGAGCTTTCTGAATAAAGCTGAAGCTGATCTACCAATCATCTGGATTGCGTCTGGCTTCACTGCTCCTGGCCGCGGCAAAAACCTCATGAAAAATGTTGCTACTTTCAGATCAATTAAACAAAATTTAGGAAAGAAATAAAACTTTCATACAAGTATAATTCTGTGTTTTTTTTCAAGTAAAGAAATTCGGTATATAACTAAATGAAGTGCATTTGTGAGCCAAACATTCAAAGCATTTGAGATTCACGTAAGACTGTAACTCATCCTGTGTATGCTTCCTAAATTTACACCCTAGAAATAAGTTCCACATGGGGTTAATAGTAGTTTACATTGAAACAATACTGGATTCTCCTCCTGAACTTCAAACACTTAATGGCCTGACCATATGCATATATCATCATTGTTTAATCTTATTTTTATAGGCAGACAAGGATCCTCCTTCTCTTTTACCTTTTTTGGGAACTGAGACACACTCTCTGCCATAAGCCTTTTAAATTTATTTTACTTCTTATTAAGGAAACCCAGTATTTTCTCCCCTCCCTTATTATTTTTTTTTTTCTTTAATCCGTGTGTTAAAGTAGTCACAGGGCTTCTTGGGTTGTTTCCATTGGGAAAAGAATATCAATGCTGGATTTTCATTCTTCATACTTCTTCCTTACCGTCACAGACAAAAGACCTTTTTCCTCAAATATAGGAAGACTTGAACAGAAGGCAGACTCTTTGCTCATCTAACAGATTTATCGTCAAAATTTGGCCGAGAAAGCTGTCTTTCTCTTCACTTTTTCTAAGAAATGCATCAACAGATTTTCTATTTCTCTGTTCAGTGCTTCCTCTTTTCCAGATTCACTGTTCTTTTTCCTGTTATTTTTCACAGAAATACAAACTTTTATGTATGTTACCCAGCAAGGTATTTCTAACATACATGCCCTGCTTGTATCTTTGTTTTGGATAACGACATCAACCTCATTTTGTGCAGACTTCTTCCTCAAAAAGGACCATAAATGGTTCACAAGCTCTCTCAAATGCAAGAAGGTGTTTATACATCCCTGTTACTATTCTAGTGAGTTTGAGCCTGGCTCAGAACATCTTGTCATTATTATTTCCTTTGATGTTTAACTGGTTTTCATTAGTTAGGCATATTTCTGCTTCCTCCAATTCTGAATACCAAATGTATTACCATAAGTTCTTAAACAGATATTGTGACCAACCTCACTTAATTTCCCTTTTTTTGGTCTTTTATCTCTAAAGTAACACAAATAACCTACAACACTGTAGAGCTTGATTTCATCACTACTATTTGCTTTCATCTATTTCACTTAGATACTCTGTCTGAACAACATTGTTGCTATAAGTTGAATGGCTTAACGTAGACCAGTTATGACACAGCTAGAATTAGTTATTTTTCTCTGTGGTAATGTGTAAATGGCCACGTTGCTCAAAACTGTCTAAACAAGACACAAAATAGGGACAATTATCTACAATATGCATAGCATTTAACAAAAATATTATTATAGAGAGTTCATTTTACATGCCTTGTACCATGTCATAAATAACCTGAAGTCTACCAATACTGAATACAGACTGTGCATATTCAGTGTAAATAGCATACAGACTGTGTATACGGAACACAGTTTCTAACTTTTTCAACTTACGAAATTATTTCATGTTTAGAGATCTCAAAACTTGTAACGTGCCAAAATTTGAAATACAGAGAGTTATAAACAGCCAGGAGAAGTCACCTGGCCAGAGGGTAGCTTATGAAAGACCTCCATAAATTAAATTAGTCAGCTAGCCCACAAAGGTTTTAAGTTCTTCAGAGAACTCTTGTCAGGAATCTCCTGGCTACAGGAAAGCTTGGCATAAGATTCTCCCCCTCCCCTGTAGAGTGGAATTTGGCACCTAATAAGTTATTTTCTCCTCTCTTACTACATATTCATATTTTGCAGCATTTTAAGGCCTTCACAGTCTGTGCACATCCCCTACTTTTAACTGTGGTGAACTGTCTGTATATACATTATTCTACTTCCCGAATTTCTGCATTTCATTTGGAAAGTCATAGCACTGCCTTTACCAGAGCTTTCTACCTGGAGTTATTGAATCATGTTGGTAAGCTTGGTCTATGTCCAGGTGTTGTGGCATAAATGGATAATATCTTACAACTAGTCCAGCAGTCTGGCCTTCTGCCGAGCAATAGTGCATGGCAGCTCTTCCAACAAGCTTGGTTAAGTATCAATGTGCCCCGTGATGTACAAAGTAAATAAGAAGAAAGCATTGCACTGAAATATTTATAGCACAAAGCTTTCACCCATTAATAGTTCACAGAGACTGTCTTCAAGAACGAGTCCTCTGAGGTGACTGAACTACTGCTGCAAAACCAAGTTACAAGTAAGTTTTGCAATAGAGTCTTAAATGTTAAAAGAGATTCTGATTCAGAACAGGGTTCTAACTGAACTTCAGCAAATCGGAGCATAACAACATCCACCCCAAAACAATTCTTCTCCACTTCACAAAAAAAGTTTACTAGATTTTCAAAAGAATTCGCGGCATTTTATCACTACAGGTTTGAACATTTTATTCAGTATCTCTGTGAGGAAGAAAAATTTTTCTGTTTAACACTCAACGCAAGTGGTATGTTTCATTTAAGATAGGTTATCGCAATTCAACTTATGTTTTGGATGGAATTTCCAAACAACAAGTAGCTTAGTTACTTACATTTGTTTTTCTGAACTCATACTTTAGTTTCTATGCCGTATGTTCATCTTTTTAAAGCACTGATTTTTGGCGTTTATCGGTATCTGTGTATATCCAAACAAAAATCCCGTCTAAATAATGTTCAAGGTTAATTCACAGTTACACCTAAAATCCGTACTTAGAAAAAAATTATTGTGGGTAGATATATCACAGATATGCACATACTTAGGCTGAACATTAGGAAAGAATTCTTCCCAGAAAGAGTGGTCAGAACCTGGAATGGGCTGCCCAGGGAGGTGGTGGAGTTGCCATCCCCGAATGTGTTTCAGAGTTGATTAGATGTGGTGTTGGGGTATCTGGTGTAGGGGAGAACTTTGTAGAGTGGGGCTGATAGTTGGACTGGATGATCCCAAGGGTCTCTTCCAACCTGAATGATTCTATGATTCTATACTAGAAGACTTTGAAAAGAAACAACAAGTGGAAACATTGCAAATATAGAATCATTGAAATGTTATTTAGTCAGATTAATGACGTGAAAACACTAATACTTTCACCCATTTTCACATACATCTGTAGCTCTATTTTTCCCTATTGCATTGATTTTGTTCAATAGAAAGTATAATGGTACATTAGAAATGAAAATGAAATCAAATTATAAAATAATAATCTGATTTTTACTCTAAGAACATTCGTTGAAGGACCCTCTCTACTTCTGCACAGGAGCCGAAACACAAACCACAGTATTTTTTTTTCAATAACAAAGAATAGATAATATTTAGTAAATTGCAGCTAAGTCAGGTTTTCCTTCCAACGACTTATAAGTTAATCGGTTATATTTTTACATATATTTTATATGCAAGTACCGAAACCAGTAACTAGTTAGATAGATACACAGTACACACAGAGACACACATACCTGTATGCTATCAGTGCCAAATTTTGCTCTTTAGCGAACATGCACAAGCAGGGAATGTATTTAAATAGTGCACATTTTAAATGGCTCCATTTTAATATATTGTGCATATAATCAGATTGTTTTCCAAGCAGGCGTCCATTTGATTACTCAATGTCCTAATTGTGGTCTGGCTAATGAGTATGCAGAGGTGGACAATGGGAAAGGCAAAGCAAATACACACCTTTTTGCATCAACAGGTGACAACAGTAAATAGGGAGGAAAAAAACCAAAGAGGGGGGTAGGTTCAGAGGAATATACCTTCCCTGAACTGTACAGACATATAAGAAAGAAAAAAAGATTTGGCAGAACTTTAATCCTTTCTCCTACAGTGACGATTGTGCTGCTCATTTTAGATGATACAGGGGGAGGACAGCAGCAGGACCTCACAGAGGTTTCTTCTTTCGAAGTTCTCAACCGCCTCCTAGGGCCGTTCTGAGAGGAGCAACACAACCAACTACCCAGAGAGAGTAGACAGCTTTCAATACTGAATGCTAGCATCCCACTTAAGGGTTCAGTCTTGGAATACTAAACTCCAATTCGTGTATTTATGGTCAAGTTGCAAACCCATAAAATTGGGGAGCCAACGAGAATATAGATAAATATGAAGTTAAAAAGCCTCCACAGTTGTGATTAAAAAAATACTAAAACTAAATGCATGTGCCACTCAGAAGTCCCACATAAGTGTAGATACAATAAACTTAAACCAAACCAACAAGAAACCAAAGCCCAACACCAAAACCTAATACATGTATATATATGTATTTCCATATGAAAAGATGGGGATGTTTGATTATTGTATCCTAGAAAGTGCAGTGTGATTAGATGCTTTATTTGGACATAACACGAACTGAAAGGATATTTCTCCAAAATAAGTAAACAAATAAACAGAAGTTAACAAGGAAGTATGTCTTTACCATGGTTCTCAATACAGCAATACCTCTTCTGCACCAGGCCCTAACATTTTGTAAAATGTTCTCTTCAAATCGAAAAGTACAATCCAGGTGTACTTAAGAAAACATTAGGCAGACAATATAGGGCTCTAAAACATGCTTGTACAAAACTAGCAAAAGAATCACAGCGTCTCAGAAGTGACAGGCAGTCAGTTATTTCTGCAGTGGGTAGATTTATCAAAACTATTTGAGGAGCCTGGACATAAAATTGATTTAATTCCATTATTCAGCAGTGATCCTGAATGCTGAGATGAGGCAGAACACTCTAACCTGGGAACCTATCTTAGCTCGCAAAATTAAGTGGCTGTTCTTTGCAGTATAAAATATGTGTGGATCTATACAGCAAATCAGTTGGTTCTCAAATGTTCACACTGCATTCACTTTGGAGTTAGATTACTCTGAGTTGTGTTAACCTGAACGCTCAGTTGCAGTCATAGCATGTGCCCTGCTCCATTTGAAAGGAATCCAGTTTGCATGCTCAAGACGGCTCTATGTTGCAAACAGGAATGCAATAAACGTGGACAAGTCCAAAATCCAAGATGTGTACTCCCGCTAAGCACTAAAATGCTACTGGAGATGCAACCAATAATAATACCCATGTACTCAGTGACAAGATAGAGGCACTGTGTATTGATATTGGGAAGTCAATCTCTGCTTTGAAATCGCCTTTTGGTTGAAGCCACTTCCATCCACGGTGAGTATAAAGTGCTAAGAAACTAGGTCATGAGACTAGTTCTTCTAAATTCCTGTGCTTAATGTCTACATAATGAATGCTTCTACATAATGTAGGATAATCTGTCCAATCTTTAGTATTTTTTGTT
>VZTM01002864.1:7466-55095 GCA_013400555.1 Jacana jacana | reverse complement strand
CCAGAAGCATTCTTGAAGCGCTTGCGGTCCATGCAGTGTCCATTCTTGTTTACTGGTGCTTGCAGGGACAGTTCTAACTATACAGTCATCTTGTAAAAGTAAGACTCACTTATTAAAAAGTATTTATTGTAGCAATTTGCAAATGTTCTTTTCCCTTCCTTGTCTCTACGAGTATTTCCCTGCATTTGCATTGCATTTGCAAAGTTCATAGGAATAGTTGGACTTTGCCACCAAAACCAGCAGCTAGGTGTCCAAAAGTACATGTGGCTCTAGATCAATGGTCCTGTTAAGCTGAGGTTCCAGAAAGGCAGTATATCCCCTGCTTAAAACGAGAAATTACATATCACTGAGGAGAGAGCTGATTCAGTTTCTGGAAGCTGGAATCTGTTAATCTGTCTACACAGTGTCCAAAAGAGATCCGTGACTGTTCAGGTGTTGGAAAATGGAGCTCTTGCTTGTATTTGAGAGGCGTTTATACTGCCTAAGTTATTACAATGTAATGATCTGTTATTTGCTATGGAATGAAAGCACTGAACGTGAGAATTTATTGAATATATACAAATATATTGTCAGAAGTACTTTACTTGAATTTACTATAGGTTTTTTAATTCACAGAATTATATTCTAATTTTCCATATCTTCATGGTTCCTTATGTATATGGAAGGGCTGAAATAACCCCTAAGTTGAGAATGTAAACATGAATCAAAGATTTTACTTTATGCAATGGGAGTGCTTTGTACTGAACCAATCAGTGCTTATATAATAATAATAAGCTAATGTGAGACTAGACAAAATTTGTTTTCTTTTTCATCTTGGAATTTAATCATTTTCTCATTCCCCAGCTTCATATTACCATGTTGCTATCTGGTGGTATTTTCAGCCGTTCCCTTTATTTTATACTCACTTGATCACGTCTCTGTAGGCCTATGCTGCCTCCTTCTAATGTCTAGGGTTGTTACATTTTTTAGTTCTGGGGCTAGACATTTCTTTAAAGACTCTCTTCTTCCTGGACTTTCATAGCTTCTAACTTTCTTCTCCTCTCATCCAGGCACCCATAAAGTTGTTGCACGTGGTGACTTTTGCAGTATTTTTGCCCCAAAGTAATCAATGATGATAAGCTACGCTCTGAAACAATCTCTACAGCTGTTCCTAAATCTATGGTGCTGTACCTCTTTTTCACTCTGGCTTTTAGGATTTTGTATTCCAAGTCTGTCTTTACCTCTCTGAGGATTAGAAATCTAGTTTAAAAGAAAAACAACTACCTGCAAACTAATCATCATGCATGACATGGTTTTAGTACCTGAGATTTAGAAAAGCTTACTAAGCACTGAGAGCCAGGCAATAAAACCAGCTGAACTGGCAATGTTGCCCTGTGGTAACGCTATCCCATCCCATCCCATTTGCTAGTGAGCTTTTTCAGCATAAATCTAACTGTCTATTTAAATACTGGACCTATGCCTTGACCTGATTTTCTATATAGGCCATAAGAACGAAAAAGTTGAACAAATACTCAGGCTTTCACAGTGCCCAATGTTTCAGGAATTACACAAACTACAAAATCAACATTTTAATTCAGACAAGCACTTGTCATTTTCTGAGTAACAGTGCCAATAAAATACATATATCTGTCTTGGGTACATGTGCTAATTTATTAGAAGACAAAAGATCTGAGTGACTAATCAAGTTATTTTTCACAGGATCCTAAGGCTCTATAATCTAGAGGAAAATCTTGAGTGCGTGTTTTAACATTTTCACTTAATACAGAGTAAGATAAAGCTGAATTGTTAAAGCTGGATGTAGTAAGCTAAATGATCTTTTCTGCTTTTGTGTTAGAGAAAAGGAAGGCCACTGCCTTTTAGTAATGATAACCATGCTAACTGCAACATGTGCATTGCTTTAAGAAGCTGCTATACAAGTGAGTGATAATTGTTAGTTTTACCAGGTTCAGTTACTTGACAGCTGACTTTCAGTAAGTGTTCTACCTCCAGGCTGCCATGAAAAGATTTAGAAGGTTTCTATTTGATTAGAAAACAGAAATAATTTATCTTACGGATGACTTGGTGTGAAGGTATTAAGGTTGACGAAGGCTCTGCGGCATCTGTAAGCCTCTCAGTTGTACAGAGCCACACTAACAAAATGCATTCTCTCCTCTATGGGTTTCTGTAAGGTCAGACAGAGTGATATGATGAAGTAGAATATTATGGTGTGAGTAGAAAGTACTGGTTTGAGTGTCAGGGCAGAATCCCCAGCTAAGGCTTTCCCCTTTATTTCTGCCTAGTATAAACCGTGCTTCAGATGACAATCGCACAACCCCATTGTGACCTGCTTTTTTCTGTAGCCACTTGTACGTCTCTGTGGTGAGAAACCAGGGGGGAACCACTTTTAACTAGGGAGGTGAGTATCCAGTTAGCATCATTCATCTGCCTGTGTGTACATATGTGTATACACACACTGCCCTGCCTTTTAACCAGGCAACACATCTTGAAGACTTAAGAGAAACTGTAATACAGAACTTATTTCTCATTTAGGTGCTTTACTATTTCATTCAAGGAGAAACCAAGAATGTTTTCTATTGTGACAGACTCTTGAGTGACAGTTCGATAAAAACCTTATTCTTTGCCAGCAGTCTGGGCTTTCTGATGTGTGAGCTTTTAAAATACTTATTTTCTGCCACTACTCTGAATGTAATTATTTTCATATTAGCATATGCTAGAATACTTCTCTTAGTTGTAATTTGGCAAGTTTCTTCTCTCTTCATAGGCTTTCTGCTGTTCATTACTATATGTTCCTTGCAGCTGTAGGCTGCTATCTGCAGCTTAAAATGCAGGTCTGTGTGTTTCTCTTGCCTGATTGTGTAACACGTGACTGTGACCTCAATTTGAAACTGCAGTGGATGAAGCGGGGATTATTTCTCGAGTTACACTGTGTCTGAAGTACAGGTTATGAGAGAACTGGAAATGCTCCATAGGACTTAAAGTTGATGATAAAATACAGTTAATACTTTCAAAATACGACAGTTAATAACACAACAGTTTTGACATGCAAAAGAGGAAAAAAAAATCTTCAGTTTTTCACTTATAAAAGCTGGTAAATGATTTTTGTTTTGTCTGATGTAATATTGCCTAAACTATAGTAGGTTTGCTGACTTCTGAGTAAACTATCGGTTAAGGGCCTGAATCTGATTCCATATGTTTCAGAAGATAGTGAGGTTCTGTTTTGTCTTGTACCATTACAGGTTGCAGAGGAACATCAAATTGGATTTTGGCTTGGCAGTCGAAAAGAATTTATCTTCATTTCTGATCATGCAATTTCCTTCCCTACATTGCTGGATTCACAAAACAAATATGGAATTACTGTTACAGTTACTCATTCTCATTAGGTAAATATTTTTAATTGTGTATTACCTTTTATTGCTTCAGATGGTTCTCCCTCTTTCAGCTTTCAATTGTCCAACAAAGAATGAGGAAATCTGATACAAATCAGCTGATGTGAAAGAATAGCCTTTTCTGCAGCCATTTAAACAGACAAGTAGGGATTGCAGTATGACCTCCATGGTACTAGATGAGTATTGATTTTTTTGGCTAGTAATACAAACTCTTTAAAGTTAGGCTAAAAAATATATCACAGTCCTGCCACTACGGATTGCGATGTTGTATGCCTTACAGTGACAGTAGCATTCTCTAATGAGGTTTGTAAAACTAAGCTGCTGTAAATTTATAAGAAAAAATATTTTTCTGCTTATTTCCAATAAGTAAGCATTTTAGGTGCCACAGTGGCATTTAGTGTTAGGAAATTAGTACTCATAAATGAGAACAAATTCAGGACACTGTAATGCTGGTTTTTTATGTAGTTTGCTAAAACTGAAATAATATGTGCCCAAATAATAGAATAGAATTGCCTAGGTTTGAAGGGGTCTTTAAGATTATCGATGACTGACAAACCCACCACTAAACCATGTCCCTCAGCACCACGTCTACCCATCTTTTAAATACCTCCAGGGTTGTTGATTCCACCACTTCCGTGTTATTAGAGTTGATGTCAATCAAATGTAAACATTCCCAAGACGGGGGTAGTTTAGGACATTAATGAAGATGTAAGAGTTGCAAAACTATACTGCAGCTGTAATTCTCATTTTAATTTTAATATCCTTTAAATTAAGTAGTCTAAAAGGTGAAAGTATAACAATTCAATAAAAAAGTGACAGCCAGGCTGACAGTTCTCTTGTTTGTTGGGTTTTTTTTTGGAACAAATTTTGAGCAGCATTACTGGTCTGGTCTGAACTTTGAGTAACAGTATATCAAATATATCATAGAGCAGGGAAGTTTGTACAGTAGGCCAATGGATATGGATGTAGTTTTACTTCAGTGTTCTGAGTCTGTTGTTTCTTTTCTTAAATACTGAAATACAGTAAGAGTTTGTCCTTTAGCTTTTTTACTTTTGTCTTGATTTCAAAAATGTGTCTAAATTTAGCTCAAGTTTAGTTAAAATTAGCTTGTCCTGCCTGAACTGAAATTTGACCTTTTTGACACAAATTGATGTAGGTTGACAGCTTGTATGAATAGATCTGTGTACAAATGCATGTCTTTTGCAGAAACCACAGAGTTTTTTCTTGATGTTCTGTGCTGGCTTCCTGGCTGCCCCCCAGCTGTTAGCCAGCCACGGTGTGCTTCAGCCGTACACCACGGAGCCCTTAAACCCTGCTCAGTTGCCGGACTCTGTAGGTCAGCTTGGCAGCACGCTGCTGCCCTTTTACAACTGATTCATGCTTGGCACCAGTGTAGCATGCACAAACAATTGTTTGGTCACAAAAGGGTTGAAAACACTCCATACTATAGTCTGAATTTATGCCAAAATGTTATCCTGCAGCTAACTTTAGAAGATAAAATGTCGCTTTTACAGTGTGAGCTAATGTATGTATTAGTAGTGCCCAATCTGACAGTGACAATTTACAGCTAACAAAAGTCCAAAGGAAATGGAATCAATCAGGGGGCTGAGCCTCAGGAGACCTGCTTTTGGTAATGGTGTACTGATGCTGTGAGATTCTCACTTGGCTGCGTTTCACATGCTCTTTGCAGAGGTATCAATGACCGTATAGCGTGTAAGATAGCAGTCACTTAGGCTTTGAAACACAGTGCTCTTCATTAAACTGCCTTCATGTTTTCCAGAATCCTTTAGGTCTGTATCGCTGCCTGTTATAGAGACTCTGAATGTGACCTGCTCCACACAATGGTTCTTGGCAGCGCTTGCACTAGTGTATGATTGAATAAGAGGAATGTGCTTACAACAGGCACTGCAGAATCCCCTTGACTCCTTCTGGTTAATATTAAAGGTGAACTTCAGGTAAGTGGAACTAAATTTTGGTAGCAGTTTATCACTCATTGAATGTAAAATTGTAAAACTTTTCCTACCAAACAATACAACTTGCAAAAGAGAATGCTGCACTACAACTTTTACATTTGTGAGTTGGGATTAAAATAGATCAAGTGCTGGCAGATTTATTTTTTTTGAAATAAAATTCCTTTTTTTAATCTAAGGAACAAACACAAATAACAGTCTCCCTTACTATCATATCGGTACCAGTGTTAAAATCTGTAACAATCAGAGTCTCAGCAGTGTGTAATTTCCAAACAAGCTGAAAGTGTGTGACAGAATCTGGGATAACAGTAGGGATGTACTCATAAAAGATAAACTCCTCTTTCTGACTCCTTCTGTGCCCAGCAGCAGGACAGATGTTTAATACGATAGCATATGACAGAACTTCAACTATGGCACTAAGTATGTTAATCTCATATCTGTATCGTCTAATGAATAAAACTGATACAGGCAACATTTTTCTTTTGTCTTTCATTTTCATAGTGTGGTTACAGATTTGTTCTCACAACACTGAGTATTGAATTTACAACTTTCGTCATCATACTCCTTTTAAATGGCCAATCATTGTATGTCATCAGTTATTCAAAAAGTTACTGTTGGTTTATGCTCAGCATTGTCATGTACTGATTCAAACATGTTTGTTTTGAAAACAGTCTTGAGCCTGTAGCAGCGCTTTGAGAAGGAAAAATCAGTAAGATTATGGTAGTTAATTTCCTTGGTCCTGACTAATTTGCTTTTAAAGCATATGTCCATCACAATATAGTCTCCTGATGTAGTTGGGCACATCAAATAAGAGTTTAGCTTTCAAGTATTTAGCATATTGAAATCACCACATGAAAAACTATTAATACCTGAGATGAAGTAATTTAAAAGTAAGGAGTTAATATTGCCTTTGCAAATGGCTTTGTTTCCAGAAAGTACTTCAGGAATATGTAGGCACAAAGTCTGGGAATCAAAACTCTGGTTCAAGCAGTCATCCTTGTTTAGAAATGGCCCAAAAGCATATTCTTGGATAATTTTGTTATTCCTTCTGAACTTGGCCCTGCACATCCATGAATACAGGAAACATCAAGGACCGTAACATACACTTTTACACAGCTATTATGGGTTCTACGGGAGGAAGGCAGCTCCCCTTCCTCAAGCCAAAAAACCCAAGTTTTTGTGCTTCAATTTCTGGGAAACACTGCAGTTTAATCATGGCAACTGAAAAAGTATGTTCACTTGTGGTTAAAAGCAAGCCCAATTATTGTCTTATTGTAGTAGCCATTATGGGAAAACTGAGAATCCACCTTTATCTACAGTTATAGTTTATTATTCAATATGCTATTTTCTTTATAGCATTGTTTTTTTCATTGCTTTGAGTTTCATTTCATCCAACTGTCTATTGATTATGGACTGGTTACTTGCACAGCTATGAGGGCAGATAGAAATCTAGTGCTTCAGAGAAAGTTTCTGATTTGCAAACAGGGTCATTTTAACTAAATACTAATGATACAGCTACAGTTTTGAGGCTGGAGGTCATAATAGATGAGGTTTTTAGCTCTTTTAAATGAGACATTAAAGGATGATGAAAAGCTATGAGTCACTTTTCCTTAACTTTCATTCCCACTGGCTACACTCCTGCTAGTACTGGTGTGCAAATACAGGCATGCTAATGTGTGCATAGAAATGAACACAGACCTCAGGCTGAAACCATGATGAAAATCAGAAAATTCAAGTTTGTGGTTCAGGATTTATAAAGGATCTCTGGTTATGGCTACAACCTGGAGTTACAATGAAAGTATTGCATAAGAAAAAGCAAAATATACTAGTAATTAGTAATTTTCTGCCTAAGTCTATATTGTTAATCTTTTTTTGAGAGAGGGGAAAAAAGAATCTATTTCTTATATACTAGAGTTTTATAGCAATTTTCTTACTTGTAATGTATGAATTATTAACAGAGCTCTCCAGTCTAATATGAAAGCTGCCTAGAAAATCATTCCTTGGAATTAATTTTGTGCACAGCTGCAAAACTAAAGTTCATGCTTTTTATAATGTAACATACTGCACTTCACTGGTACAATAAATTGACTTCCAGCTTAACCATCCAATTAAAACTTTTCTGATTCTTGGGAGCAGGAGCACAAGGTAGTTCTTCAGAGACCAGCAAATTGCATTCCTTCCCAAACATACTAAGTGGTGGGGAGGCCATTTTTACAAATGCTTATTACATTCAAAACAATCTAGTACAGATTACTATTATGCAAAAATTTGCAGTTTCTAGAATGAAAAAACTGTTCAGCTTGGAATATAATGCACATTATCTATATAAGAGCAGTTCCTGTAGGTACTGTTAGAAGTATGAAACATTGTCCTGGATCGGTAAGAAAAATAGCAAGAAATAGATTCTCTTGGAAAATAGAAGGGATCTTTGACTAAAAGTGTAACTGTGCATTCTTGCCCTCTTACTGAAACCAAGGAACATTCTCTTCTGGAAGACACTATTAATGAATGGCACATATTTTTTAAATGAAGAGGTGGATTTGGTTCAGGTTTTTTGGGTGCATTATGCCAAAATTCTACAGCCGGAAAGAGTGGCTTCAGTGTTGCTGATGTCCAGATTGGAAGTACACCTAATAGCATGCTCTTACATGTTCTCTGCCTTGGATTGTGTTTGGGAAAGTATCAAATTTTGCATTTTTGATAAGCAAGCATAAAAAAATGATTTTAATCTGAACTCTGAGACACACAAAGGAAAAGATCTAGACAGGGAAAATAATGCTATCTTTCAGGCAACCGAAGACTTGTATTGCTTTGGAATCCACAGATGACCAGCTATGGGCTCTGTATGTATGTAAAGAGACAAGGTGATAAATGCAGATAAGCTCCATCGATTGACAGCAGCAGCTGATACGGGGTAACATCGCATGGGCAACTCGGTGACAATACACCATAAACTGTCACAGCATGTGGAGAATGTGACTGACAACCAACCATTTACAACATTTAAAATACAATTTGATGCACTTACATCTCTCTTACAAATCACTTACTTTGAGACGTCTGAGTTTCTATAAACTTCTTTATCAAGGCATCCGTAGTTTGTGTGTATAGGCTGAGAGCGTATTTCAGGGACTGTAGGTCTGGGCTCTTTTCCAGGAAATTCTTTTTCAGCCCACTTCCTCCAGCATGGAAGTATTGCTAAAAATGAGAAAGAAACACGGTCGTTCAGAGAAGCAAATTGTGAGAGAGGCCAAACACACAACTTTAAGTAAAATTCTTTCTTACACAAACTTTTAAAAGTAACACTTGAAATAGTGTTATGCTAGATTAGATTCTATGATTAGAATAGTTGAGACAACTGTCATCATCTCTACTACAGAGATTAAGACTTGTGGAAGGAAAAAATATACAAAATTTGGTCTTTATGGTGTCAAGACTGGAGATATATATATATTAGCAGGGTCCTTTTATGTTGTGCAGAGTGGAATAGGTTTTAATTCTTTATCTAAAATAAAAATATCTCTAAAATCCAAGGGTGGTTTACAGCACAAGTGAAGAATGTATTATTTCTAAACGAAGATGGAATTTTTCAAAAATTTAAAAGAAGAGCTTCTAGAGTATGAAGTGTTGGATTAGCATTGCATTGTAATTGTACCTGAAATTATGATTCTGCCTTGGGACATTATTAGTAATTCCATGGAAGTTTCCATGGTGATTATGTTTTGTTTCATTCTGATTTTGACCTGTTTTACTGTGGATATGCAGAAAATGCATGTGTCATCCTCAAGTGACCACACTGAGGTTTCCTGTACTGTGAAAGGAAGGGGATGGAAGAGAAAAGTAGCTCATCGGTTGATACTGCCACTGAAGACAAGGAGTAAATTTCATCCTTCAAAAGAGGATTTCCTTTGGGGCAGAACAGCGGTAGCCCCAGTTCTTCTCTTTATGCAGACTAGGAGACATTTGCTTTCAAGTCAGTACAAGGAGCCTTAGGATCAAATGGTTCTTGACATATTAAAGAGAACTTTATGATTCTAAAGGACGCTTCTATATTAGAATCTGTTGTTTATGTCAGTCATGTTCCTGGTAATTCCAGCTCAGAACAGAAAAATACATAAAGCTGTACCTTTATAGTAGCTAGTGCTACTTCCATTATTGCACACTGCCGCAGGGTCAGGCTTCTGGCTTCCTCTCGAATCACATGGTCCTGCAAAACAAGTTAAAGCTGCAGCTGATTTTGAAAGAGAATCAGGGTTGGGCCTGTCTATTCTTGGAAAAACAAATAAAGAAACAAAACAGCCAAATTCCCCCAAGTCCCTATGATTAACAGCATTAATTCAACTTCAGTTTTCTTTTACTACAACTTATAACCTATGGGAATTGTGTTGTTTCTTGAAAACATTGTAGGGAAAAAGAACCAATGTTTAATACTGACCATCTGTGTAACTTTCCTTGTTTTTCTAGGATGTATGCCCTTCTTGTATTAGATGATACTGAAATAATTAATTTTATTAATTAACCTGACAGTTTAACTAATGTTTGTTAGTGTCCCATGTTTTAAAAAAAAAGTTTACTATTAGAACATACATTAAACAGAGTTTTAAAGTGACCATACTCCTGTGAGTAATTATTTTTTTCCATGATGTTTTTTGCTTCTATGGCCTACTTGTGCAATCTGGGACTGATGTCTTCTGAACCCGTCTAGCAGTCGCTTTGCCAGAGAAGAATACAGTCTTTTATTCTTAATTTGGTTTTGATGAGACTAAAATCATTACTTTCCTATGAAGAGTTACTGCCACATTCAGTCTTATGATAGCAAATAAGCACAAGAATGAGGCATGAGGTTTGACCTCACAGTCACTAATATTTCATCTATCTTTTTTTCACTAGAACAAGCCATTCATAGCTTCATTTGGCTCCCTTACCTTGAGTTTTGACAGTTGTCCAAGATCTTTGGCTGCACTGAATATCATCTGGGGCCCCTGTAATGACATTGAAAATTCAGGAAACATACTCACTACAGTGTGTTTGCTTTTTATGTCAACATGATCTTATTTTCTGCTAGGACATTAGCCAAAGTCACTGTTTTGCAAAGCTAAATAAAAATTTCAATTACACATGAGACACATTTTCATTTAGTTGATAAGGCCGAGTAGTTGACTGCCTGCAGCATGAGTCCCTCCTGTATCCCTGCTTGATAGGAATATTGTGTATTCTGCTGATAGTGGCTTTGTCTGCTATCTCATTTTGTATTTACTACTTTTAAGCTTAGGCTGGGATTGTTCTTATGCAGTGTGTCAATGAGATATTTGTCCATAATCGTAGCTCTCAGGTGCTATGCTAATGTAAATAATCGTAATGGGAAGTGAGCAGCCCTGAGGAACTTGCAAAAGCTTCACTGTCTACTGTGGGATCCTCGGTTGAGTAACACACGGCCTAAGGATGACTGCTAAGCCAATGCCATTCCTTGTGAGAAAAGATACCAAAGTGTTATGAAGTTAAACCAGTACATTATAATAGCCACATCCTGGCATTGTACCCACCATGGCCAATGCCTACATATTTGTCTAAGACAATCAGAACCCTACTATAATTCCATGCTCACATTTTTTTAATCACAATTACTCCAAAAATTACTAGTGCGGTTACTTGGCAATTCAGCAAGACAGTTCTGAAAATCTGGATTTCAGGAAAAAAAAAAAAGAAAAAAAAAAGGAAAAGGAAAAAAGTCAGTCCAACTTTCATAGCACAATACAGAACAATTTTCATTAGTCTTTCTCTTCCAAAAGGTTTCGGCGTTCAGAAATAATTTGGTTTCTGTATGGTTCAAATGCAAAAGATGCAATATAGAACTACAGCTTAAATTTTCATCATTTATTAGTACTGAGAATGGTAAGATACCTATGAAAATTAAAAGATAAACCCTGCTTCTAAATGAGAGAAAGTAACAGTCGAGGCTACAAAAAGGGAAACATCTCTTAGTGTCCAACTTTGCATTGCGTTTGTTTAATTGCATGTTCAAGAGTAAATAGAAGTAGAAAAATGCAACTACCTATAGGCCTTTCACCACACCTGCCAACTGGGACACTTCATATGGAGGCTACCCTTATTAAAGCCCAACAGCTGTGTATCACATAAAGCATAATCCATTAATCTTTGTACCTATTTTCCATGTTCCTTAGTCTACAGACTACATATTTACAAGACTGTATCTTCTACTCTACATATGTTGTGCAAAATTTGGAAAAAAATATGCTGCAGAGAGTTTTCTGCTTAGAGGCTCATGCTTCTTTACCCTGTGAGGAAAAGCACCAGTTGTTTCTATTTAAGGAAGAATGGGGAAAAGCATCTGTGGATATCTCAGCTGTCACCTTTTAAAATGATCAAGAGTCTTGAATAATAGGCACAGTCTGCCTTTAATCAGTACCTGGCTGATAAACAGAAGCCTTCTTACCTTTGGCCACTAAAATCAACCTCAAAAAACAAACAAACAAAAACAATTAAAAGGGAGTATTCCAGGTCAGATTCTTTTTCTTTCATCCTTAGCCTCAGATTTTACAGGTGCCCTGTGTCACTACCCACGGTTCACGGCAGGCTGTCACCCACACTGGTCTTGTGTGTGTAGCTGCACCAGTTTCCATGTTAACTTGTGGCTTCTGTCCCTCCTTTTGTCAGGCTGTAGCTGCAGTCCTGCCTACATACAACCTCATGTCAAGTCTGCTCTTAATATACCCCAAAATTTAGAGCCAAAAGTGGCTTAAGCTTCCTAATGTCAAGTGCTGCTTCAAGGTGAGGAACAGCAGAGCAGGCAAGACTGGAGAAGGGATGGGGCCTTCCTGCATTTCTGGTAGCTGCAAAAATGGAAGCAATTGAATTTCTGGTGTAACTGGGAAGGGCAAGGAATACTCTTGGTGTAGTTGTGCATGATGAAGTCAAGAGAAATCAAACTTAAAAGCTCATCTGTGAAAGCACTCTACAAGGCCCGAGTTTCATTCATAAAAACTGCTCTGAGTTGGAGCAGGCAGAGTATGAAAGAGCAAAGGCTTCCTCACCAGCTAAGGAAGAGCAACCTACTTACACTGCTTTCAAACACTAGAGCAACACACTGCATATGGGCTGCACATTATTTCTCCCGTTCGAGGTACAGAAAAGGACAGGACCCGACCCCTGGCAAGCACCCAATTAAGCACATTATTACAGTGTAATTAGTATTATAACCACAACACTTACGGTTTGGTCTGTCAGTTGTGGAAGCACAATCTGTTTCTCTATTTTGTTCAAGACTAACTTCCATAGCTCTTTTAAGACCCGTTTCAGAACTGTCTTCTCACAGATTTTTGCAGAGACGCTTAAACTGGAATAAAAGAAAACCCAAGTCAGTCTCCAAAACTAGCATTGAGGCTTCTGAGGTGCTGTGTGACGGTATGCCCAGATCCATGGCTGTTATGGGTTGGCTTTTACTCTACTCAAGGGTTTCCCAATGGCTCAGTTATTTTGCAATATTATTGGTAAATATTTTTGGTTAAAAAACCCCCACCTTACAGATTATAAAGTCCATTTTATCAGTCAATATATTACTAGTATGTATTTATCAAAAATGAAAAATGATGAGTTACAAAGTTTGATGGACGATACAGTTTAGCACTCCCAAGCCCCTAAATTAAAATTTTGGTATGTAACTTGTTTATGTCTTAAAAATAAAAACCAAATATCTCCCTTGTTATCTTGGGCCTCTGCTACGATGCAGAACTAGGTGTTCCACTTCAAATTCAGGGCCACCATTTGGAAGCAGTTCTTTCTATACACAACCATATCTGTGCAATCGTACTACTTACTACTAATAGTAAAATTAAATCTTTGGAAGATCTATATTCTTAGAATTTTTTTCTTTACTTTGTCACGAATAAGTAGAGTCATGAATAAAGAGCTGCAGTTTTTCAGGGACAGGAAAAAATATTTCCCAATAGTATCACAGAAATGCATACATGGGGAGTTTTACAGAACTATACCTCATCCGTTACTGTAAAAAGATATTATTGTACAGTCATATTATCATTAAACTCATCAATATAACATCACTATTCATCATTGTATCATAAATATGCCAATTCATATTTCTAGCATCTCTTACTATTCTTAGTAAGTACCTAAATAAAAGCATAACTACAAAATAATGAAGCGTAGTTAAGCATAGTATTCTGCACATGTGAATAGTACAAATATTAAAAATAATACGGAGTGTTTCTAGGTATTAATGATGCTTTTGGGTAAAAGCCAGCATGCCTGACTGTAGCACTCAGCTCCTACTATGCCACACTTACGTTTTGTCCAGGAAATCCATGAGAGGCCGAAGCACAATCTCGGCATCAATGGCCGCGCTGTTCTTATTGGCTGCCGCATTCCCATTGCCTCTCATTTGATTCAGCTCATTGCTCATTTGTCTTACACAATCCTCAATAATAAACTGGAAACTACAGAGTGGGGAAAAGAAAATACCAAAATGAAAGAATTCTGGGAAGAAAACTGTATTTAGCATTTTACATCAGTTTCTCAAACAAGATTTAAACCTTTTCTGCAATGATGGAAAGTTCATATGCACAAGATACTGCAGGTGCTACAGACTGAAAATAACTCCTCCTAAGGATTATAGCTCATATAACTAATACTTTGATCCCCCCCCCCCTTGTTTCCTTTTGTCATTATGCTTTTTGCGCCTTGTAGGGAGGGGCAAGTAATTATTCTCTGAAAGCAAAGATGTATCAGAAATAGTTTAGGATACACTTGACTACAACTACCACCTACCACCATCTCAAGGTTTTATTTTTGGTATGAAAGTACAGCAGGAACAGGTGACGATAAATTATTTTTCTCTTGATGGTTAATATGAACCAAGCTGGATACTCTTCTTGAGGACAAATAGAAAATTTCTACTGATTTTGCCCTGTTTGGCTCAATTTGACTTTTCCTGACTTTTCCAGCATCAGCGCAAATAGGCAGCTTTGCTCACTAGACTGAGCTAAAACATTTGACTGCTTAAAATACTGTCTAGCAACATACCCCCCACTAAGAAGTAGCTCGACTCTTGCTCCAGGAAGGAATCTCTTCCACTTTGAGGGGAGTGTGAACAAATTCTTGCTCCTCAAGTTGTATCTGGTCTGTTTTTCTGAGAACTGTTCTGTTTCCTCACGGACCTGGCTGAGCAATGTGTCTGACAGTCCTGTAGTGTCAGTGACGTTACACAGTCTTCAGTCAATCTATTCAAACGCTGCAGAACAGCAGCTCTCAACAGTTCAGAGGCAGAATAAGGCTCTACACACATGGCAATTTAATTTATGAATTGATTTATGATGAATTGGTTTAGGATTAGTTTATGAACAGAAATGCAAAATGGAGGCTATAAACGTACCAGGCCTACTAATGTGAAAAGTTAAGTGGCAATGATTAACTTCAGGAAAGTGAAAAAAATTTACTATGAGAGAAAAGAAACATTATAATTGAGCAGTAAGCTGTTCCAGCTACAGAGCTAATACTAAAAAGAGAATGCAAGTCTCCACGTGAAAAGGCTGGAAAAACTGGAAAGGTTTCCAAGTACCCTTGGATGTGTACTGCCCCATGCACTTCAAAGCCCTAGATAAATGACTGTGAAGCTGCTATTGAGGCTGCTCATGTAAATCCTTGGGACTAGTCCCTCCAAAAAAGCCAAATAACACATTGGTTTTTGCAGAGGTTAACAGTTAACCTCATAAACTCCAGCAATAAACTGACCAATAAGGAATGTTCAAGCTATCCGGAGAATATCCTAAGATGAGTTATTCCTAAATTTTCTTCTACAGAAACCTAGTAGGCTCACTCAGAAGGAGCTGGCCAGAAAGAATATCCAAGTACTGTCAGTGATCAGAGAACCGGGGCTGGGAGCAAGAGTAAAGCAAGAGAGTATGACGGACAAAGCACACTCAGAAGCAGCGAACACTGTCCACCCAGACAGTTTGTGGATGGATTAAAGAAGGAACTACAGACTTTGCTTAATGAATACCCCTACAGCACTAATCCTGCTTTCTTATATTCCTTTCTAATTTGAAGCAAAAATAACTTGCAGCTTCTTCTAGCCCAGACACTGCTGGCATAGCAACATACTCTGCAATGTGACTGCAATGTGCTCTCTGATTAATGAAAGATTTTGAGAGTAAGGCTCAGTAGACAATTTTTGCAGAGCCACAGGCAAGCACATGACCCGAGAAGGCTATTCACAGTGACCATCTGAAGCAGGCTAAGCACAGGCAGACATCCCTGGCTGAAGCAGCCCACTTGGAAAGAAGCTGTCAAGTCTCAGGGAGTAACATAAACATGGTCAGAGAAAAGTTTAACACAGCATTAGGCAAGAACAAATCAGCAATTTTTGTCTTCCAAATTTTGTCTTTTGTCTTGTTCTGCCTTTGTCTTCCAAAAAGCAGAAAAAAAGCTGTTAGTCTCCCCTCTGTAACATGTTGGTGCCCACAGACCATTTTGAGTTTTCCTTACAGTGAGGGTGCTGCTGTACATTCCAGTCTAAACCCATACTCACACACAAATGCACACCACTCCAGCAGGGCAGAAGCAAGCTGTACCTCAGGACATCCAAGCAACCACCCAGACTTAAGCAATGAGGCAGATTTTTGAACAGGAATATTTCTCTAAGGTTTATGGTAAATAGGTTTGTTACCTTGCAGCGTACGTTACGCTGAGTTCATCCAGTACATTGCTCAGTTTCACCTGAAGTTCTTTCAGAAGAACACTAGCTTCAGGATCCAGCTGCAAAGAAATTGGTAATGTTATATTTCGCTTATGCACTATGTTCTGGGATTTTCCATTGCAAGTAACGAATTAGGAATTCTATGCAATGATACACTGCACTAAACGTGGAAACACCTGTTACAACACAGGATTGCTTTAGTAGGCCTAAAAATCTGATTACCATTTAAAGGAAAATATTTGATTGTAACAGTGAAGAATTATAATGCTAGAAATGAAAACCGGGCCATTAAACACTGGCTTTTCTATGGGACAGTGCAAAGTGTGTTGGCAGCCACAAGAATAAAATTATCAGGCAAATGGTATTCACAAGACATACCAAGAGAAGGATGCATGAGAATTTAGTGTTTGCATTAAGGAGACTGTAGGTGTTTCCACATGGCTCGAAGACAATCTGTGCTGCTTCTACTGGTTCAGTATGAGGGAAGGGAACCTACTGAATGGCAGTACTTCTGTTTCTAAGAGCCATTAAGACACACATAATTCAAGCAGAGAGCAACATATTCTGATGCGTAGGGAGCACAGCTCCTGTACCTCTGATACAGGATTTCTAAACACAGGAAAAAGAATGCAGGGGAGAAATATAGTTTTCCATTTACAGGGATGGGGATCTGTGCTTAGATATTTAATCCAAAATGTACTCTCAATACTGATCAGCAGTGTTTTCATTTGCTGTGCATTCTTTTTCAAATTAAAAAAAAAAAATCGACTTTTTAAGCTCCTTCAGCTTTTAGCATTTTGGAAAAATAGGTAGGTTACAGTCCATTGTGGGATATGATTGATGATCATCAGGATCAACAGCTGCATGTGAATCAAGAGGTGACATTCCAAGTCTTTTAGCTATCTGCATCACAATGTTAGGGAATGATTTTCAATGATAAGCTTCAAATTCTGTGCTCTCTTCTGCAGTAAGGTCAGATACAGCTCTTCTGAGAATTTTGAAGGAAATAGTGCATTTAGAATATAGAAATCAGGTCTCTTTCTGTTTTCCTATCTTTCAACTGCACGAGTGGTGTGTAGTGCATATTCTTCATCTGATGCTTCAGAGTATAGTGGCACAGTAGGTCATCTCTTTTAATCACACTTCAGAGCCAAGGGCAGGCTGTGTCACACAGTGACACACAGTACCTTAGATGAGACTATACAGGAGATGAGACTGTTACAGCAAAGTAAAGAAAAAACAATCTCTGAAACACCTCCAAAGATCTACTGTGTTCTAATCTTAGACCATCCTTTCTCTCCATAGAGGTTGTGTGTGGTTTAAGAGCATAGAAAATCCAAGATTTTCAGTACAGTTTTTGACAAAAATCTGAAATCGGTGACGAGGAATTGCCATACATCCCTTAGAAGACAGTTACGGGATGTGTGGAACTTTCCTAATCTGAGAAGCTCAGATTTAAACATTGTGACTGCTTACTCATTTAGATTTTAATTACTTTGCATTGAGAAAAGTTCTGTTGCTTCTCCAATTCGTGTCTTAGTAGTTTCCATGGCAGAGACACTCTGACAGTTTAAAGTGGTTGTTTTCCTTCATATGAAAAGCGGGGATGAAAAAGTTCAATTTTACTGAAATGTCTATATAAGTTAACAAAGACAGAGTTCACTAACAATGGCAGAGATTTTTCCAGGCAATGCATTTTGCTATGGGAGTACACTGCCTCCTTTGGTGGGATACATACAGAACACAAATTTAAGACCACTAGAACATTAAGGTTTAACACATACTGACCACACAAGCATTCACACTGAACGTGGTGCACATCAGAGAAAGCACAAAAATACCAGGCAGGCAGAAAACTTCAAATTTCTTACTAGATCATGCACAAGCGAGAGAATCATCTTGTTACTGGGATTACAAAGGCCAATGTAGTTACTTTCCATCAGAAATGGTTGCGATAACCAGAAAACGTAACATGTTTGCTAAATTCACCTGGAATTAGACTTTGTTTGGCCGGGATTGGTTTACAATACTAATGGCAGATTATGAACATAACACACACTATAGAAAGGTGCATGCATATGCTAGAAGTTTTAAAGGGTTTTGTTGCATGAACAAGTTTGTGTGTGCACAGCTGGAGGCATCTGGCCGGACATCCAGCCTAGTGTATACACATGCTCATGCTAATGAACGCAGTGTTGTCGGGAGGAGCGCAGTACAAAGAGATATGCGGGCTGACCACCCAGGTGCTGGACACCGGGGCATGTGAGGACTCAGAATAGGCTAGCAAGATTTTTTGTTATTTTTGTTTAACTACTGGAAAATATGGTCATTTGAGTGTCACACTAGGACCAAAATGCACACTTTTCATTTATTTTACCATGTTCCTCTACATGCTGGTGAGATCCTGGGGCAAAGCAGCCCTTGAGTGACATCATCCAAGTATGCCACAGCCATGACCCACTTCTTTTTCTTTTTTCCCTCATCCAGTACAGCTAAGAAAGGAACTGCTGTATGGTTCTGTGCTGAGAAATTCTGAGAACTTCTCAACCACTAAAGATGGTTTTAGGATGGCCTTGTGCAGTGGAGATAAGGTACATCAGCTTTTGGTACCTCTGCACATCACACACACTAACTATTGTGGATTATCTTCTCTATATCATATCTTTTATTCATAAACTAATCTACTGATTCTTTAGTATGAATAATATCTTCAGCTATGATGTCTTGTGCACAGGTGTTATGGGATGGGAAGTGTATAAGAACTCAAGGAAGTGCAATCTGTAATTCCTCACACTAGTTATCACTAGCAGGAGTTTGAGTAAATAACTACAAACGCCCAAGTGCAGAACTCTCAGCCACCAAGAACTGGTTAAATGCTGGGCTGACCTAGCCCTGATGTCACCCTGTTTTGCAATCAACCACAAGGAAAGGATGAAAGAGAGACAAAAGGCAATAGTGATCTGCACCTGAGAGGGTGTCACACAGGGATAAGAACATGGGCTATCTACAGTATTGGCAACTTTTCTTTCTCGCCTCAACTCTCATCTGCTCCATAGTTTGATGAAAAGGGAAAAAAACCAAACCCATTCCTGAACAAATTTTCAGGAAAATAGAAGAAACCCTAACGGAGCAGGTTGTTGTTGGGGGAGGATGGGGAAGATGAGTGACATTAATGTCCATATCTAATTTAAGAATGGAAAGAGAGCAAAGCCCATTAAAAGCCCAAAAGCCCTTAGTTTCTTGGGTTCCGTTTCCACTTCACAGCATGTGTGGGCTAGTCTTAAAATATACTGATAGGTTGCTCATGTGTCAAAATCTGGATTTTTTTAAAAAGCGCAAATGTATTTTGGTAGTGGAAATGTTATTAACCTCTTAATGTGTAAATCGTGCTTTTCTAGCAATTCTTAATTTGCTTGGCTTTCTTAGGTTCATAAATATTTCTGGTATCTTACCGTCTTCTTAAATAACAGGGTTAATTTTTTACTCACAACATACTCATAAATTTGTTGGCACATTTCATAAGATCTGTTAATTATGGCTTATTAAACGGATAACTAGAAGTTTGACTGTCTTGAATGCTAAACAAAAGCAGAGAATACTTCTGCTGAACAGCTGAAAACTGAAACATAAGTATTTGAACATCATTGTTTCTAAATGCTGCCTGTCTGAAACTGTGAGATTTTTTCATACATATAAGCCCTGGAAAAGCTGTGATGAATCTGGCTGCTTTTGGCACACCGTGTTAGATCGAGCTATTCTGTGCTGTAATTTAATGTGTGCCAGCATGGACATACTCTTGTTAACTGCCCATTTCGTACTTTTTCTATAGGAAACTACACAGAAACAAATTAGTTTTGTGTGAATTAAAGAGAACCCCTTTAATCAGAATTCCATTTATCTGCAATTTCCCAGGTCCAATTGCTTATAGTTTCCTAATGGGAGCATCTGGTCACTTTCCTTCAGGAAATAGGTTTACATATTGTATGCCTACCTGGAGAAGATAGAGGCATTGCTTAGCTTGTTACTTTAGTAGTTCTTTGTGTCTCTGATGGGCATCATCCTTCCTCCACCCAACCATCTGGGCACAGTGAATCCTGTTTTGAGATGTCCGGCTGATGCTGCTCTAGATGATTCAGCCTCTGACTTTGCAGATTTAAAGACAGACACTGCAGAACTATTCTGCTTAACCCTGGGCCCTTCTCATCCATTAAAGTCTTTAGGACCACATATGCATTCCTGTGGGAATCCTTAAGCATTACAGGGAAAGCTGGAACTGGAAATACGATTTACCTACAGTCAATATAATCCTGTTGTACATAAACAACCTGCTCTTGCTTTCCACCTGTTATTTGATCCTAATTGCCATAACTCATTTCTGCTACGTTCTGCCACCTGGAGACAAGCAACACAAGCATTACATTTTTTTCTTTCACTTTTATCAGCTTCCAACTTGTCAGACATGAAGCAATGATTTTGTGCAAATGCATGCACTCCTTTTGGATGAAACAAACAGGAGCTAAATCAAAACTCTACATTATGATAATCTGTTCCCATGATGTTGGACTTGATTTTATTTTGTGTAATAAAAGACAGTGGGTTGGATCCCATTTCACTACTCTTACTTTATTATGGCAGAGCCATCTCATTTATATAATTTTTTTAAGTACCCCTCCTGCTTGGCTACAGCAGAAGAGAAGAGTTAATAAAGAAACTCATGTTGTTCAGCTACTTCATTTTAACGGCTAGAGAGCTGAGACTCCAGTTTTTCCTATGTTTTCAGGACTCCCTGCCCTGCCCTGCCATGTGTGATAGGCCTGCTCTGAACTCAGGGACTCTGCTTTGGTATTCTGGCTGCACAATTTGAAAGAAAGATATACTGCTCACAACGTGACACTGCAGAGATTAACAGCGTTTCATTTTTCTAGAATTAGTTTTGCTTCAACAGAAATAGTCTCATTATTCTGCTGAAAATCATCTCACTATGTCTTCCACAAGCAAATAATTAAACTATTTCTCCCTGCCAGGAAACTGCTTACAGATTTTATTGCTGGCTTTGGTTCTTTAAGTACCAGTTCAATAAGGCAAATTGGCCATTAGCATTTAGGCTCTTGCAACAGCTCGGGGAATCGTATCCCAACTCATTAATGTATCAAATGTTTGAGGACAAACATTTTAGGGCCATTTTGATATGGGTGACAAAAAAATTGAACGTGAATATACTTTTCTTCAAGAAATTCCCCTAATGAGAAACAAACAAAACTTTGAATGTGCTTTTTAGATCTTAGACCATGAATCAGAGATGCACTTAAGGTACTTAACAAAGGGATTGCAGAAAAATCCCTCAGAATTCTCTCCAAGGGTTGCACGTTGCACCACATTTGTAGCTGAGGAAAATGGAGCATTTGGAGAGTCAAGACAATATTCAGATTTGAAAATAATTTGATAGATATAGAAATGAAGTTGTACTCGGCTTTCCTCTGCCCTTGCCTTCATCAGTATTTAGGGTTACTCAGCATTCAGTGTATAGGATTGGATCCAAGGCCTTAATACAAAACTACTTCGCACATAAAACAAGAGCACAGAAGACAAGATTATTTGTAATATTCAGAGAGTGAAAGGGGATTAATAGCAAGCACAAAACCCAGCCATGTCTGGGTGATAAATGTATTTTTTTAAAATTTGATACGAGATGTTCAATGTTGACAAGACGGCAGAAGTTTAGTTCACGTTCTCTGGGGCAGGAAGAATTGCTGCCATGGCAGCTTCAAGGAGCTCCTACTAACTTAACAAAAACCTCTTTACCCTGGAGTTAAGCTGTAGTTTCATTTAGAAGGTGCCGTGCATTGCATGGCACAGGGGGTTCTCTTACCTCTGCAGAGTCCCACGGTGGGTGTGGAATTGTGAAAGAATGTAGTTTCCAATTGTGTCTATAATGTGGTTACATTAGGTCAAAGTTTGGTGATACTGGTGAACTACAGTCTCGGCAAGAAAAAGCTGATGTATGTGTAACTTCTTTTTTAAAGCCAGCTACTGGCCAGAAGGACAATATATTCATGATTGCTTTTTAACAAGACAGGATTCTATAGCTCGAGAAGATGCTGATTTCTTCATTAGCTTTCAAAACAAAGACTACAATTAGCAAAGTTCTGAAGCAGAGCATCTTTATGTCTTTTTACTGTTGACAGGACTTCAGGTACTTTAGACTTCTGAAATACAACAGAAGATAATGTTAAGCATGTTCTGGACTGCTGAGTAGCAGCTCTTGGTGGAATGGTGCCGAAACTTTTATATATGCAGGCCCTCATACACTGAAAAGTGCACTTAAAAAATGTTTTATAGATCTTTTTTAGAAATCCTGAAAGACTTTACTCTACCTGCCTAGTAAAGCTGCTCAATTTAGAGTGTCAACTGAATGCCCAAGCATAGCTCTTTTGGATTTTAGATCATAGGAAATTACACAAATGCATCAATGGAAATTAGTAGGAGATGGGACTGTTCTTAGCCTTAGAAAATATGGTCAGGAATAATAAAAGATGCTTACTATCACAAACCTCATAAGAGAATCTCTCTCCTTCTTTCTTCTGGTCAGTGGATTGCACGTCAAAGGCATTAGACAAAGACATGACACATTACAGACAAAGCACAAAGCACATATTCTACCAAATTTTCAGATACTGGCAAAACATATCAATACATAAAAAAGCAAAATACAGTCCAATACAAACAGTAAAATAAAGCTGGCACTACAGATTACAACACAAAACACCCAGCACTGGTTGAGTTTTACAGATCATTAGCATGTTTCTATGAAATAGTCTTAGGTGTTTCTAGTATTGTCAGGACATTGAATAGCTCTTGTAGACTTTCTTTTTTTAAACTTTTTAATTTTCCTTGCAAGCAGAAGCAAAGGCTGTGACGAGTTTGAAAACATGATGCTAATGATCTCTAAGGAATTTTGAATGAACGAGGAAACAAATACGACTCACCTCTTTTCCTCCCATGGACTCAAACATTTTCTCAAGCTGGACTCTTAGCTGTTGAATGTTGTTCATCAAGATACAGGGCTACAAAGAGAGCATCAAAGGTGAGAATGTGTATTTTTCTTCCTTTTATGTATTAATATGTGTATTCACAGCCTCCAGTTCTTCAGCAGCCTTACATTCATGCGATTTTTTAGAAGAGGATCTCAGGTTCCCAACCACTGCTGACTGCCCTTCCTTCCTCTTTGCTCAGTCAGCAAACCCACTCAGCCAGTGACCACCCACTACACCCTTCAGACAACATTGCCCCACAGGAAACGGAATACCTTCTCCCAACCGGCTCAGCAGCCTTCAGATACCAGTATTTCACATCCCAAACTTTATACCTCAGGTAGTTGCTAGTCATACTTACGACAATTACATTCGGTGGATTAATGAAGGTAGTACGTTATCGTCTCTTTGAGAGTAGACATAATAATGGTCAAAGTACTTTGGAAGTGAAAATGGACTGAGGGAAAGGAAATGTCAGATTGCTTTCTAGACCCAGTCTTAGAAAAGCGACAGCGCTGTAACCCAGATAATGGCTGATGCTTATCTGTTGGAATAAATCAACTGGCAGTTCTGTTACTAACAGAGCAGTTTTTCAGAAATGTACATTTTGCATTGTTTGAAAAGTGGGAGAATGAATTCAGGCTCAGAACTTTGTAAACGTCTTTAGTCTCAAAATACTGTTTTTAAAATTAATTTCTTTATGGCAGAGCACACTACAGTGTAAACAGCAGCAATTGCTGGATAAACAATTATAAGTTATAATACAATATAAGTTACAAGTTATAATAAACAGTAAGGTAAAAAGCAAAACATGGATAAAATTAAAAACTAAAATTATGGCTCTTAAAAATTGTGGAAGAAAAGATCCGTTACTAGAATTCTGTATACTCAGATGACATATGCTAGGTCAGCATGATGCAATAAGACAATACTTGCTAAGAGTTCTGGTTGGCCAAGGTCAGTGTGTTCCAGTGTGTGACTGGATTCATGTAGACCTAAGGAATGCATTTCAAGAAAACACATACTTTTTTCAGGTGAAAAGAAGGTGATGGAATAATTACAGTGATTGAAACTCATTTGTACCTGTCTAGTTAATAGCACGTTCCAATGTAGTGCAGAAACATGATGGAATTACATTTTGGTATTTAAAGGATCAATAACATAATTTAGCTTCAATTAGTTCTGCATTACTCTCAAAACAATTTGGTGTCACACTCCTTCTCAACTGAAGGGGAAAAAAAGAAATTTGATCTCACTTAATCCTTGCTTTACTGCTTCCCAGGAAATCATGCTATTTGGCCTCCTGCAGAATACAGCTGGCATTGTTTAATGGTTGAAATATCACCTCTCTTCCTGTCTTTTGAAAAATCCACAAACCTCACTCTTTCCATATGCTTCTCTACCTCCTATTAATTTATGACCAGCAAGAGCACATCCTCCTCTCCTATGCTATCTTCTCTCTTCTCACATACTCATTATTACCTGGTCTAGCAGAAGGTGTCCCTATCCAGGGCAGGGGTTTGGAACTAGATGATCTTCAAAGTCCCCTCCAACTCTAACCATTCTATGATTGTTCTGGAAATGATCTGCAATATTGCAAATCAATGATTACGGGGGAATGAGTAGATGGGTCTTGGTTCTTTTGTTCAAAACAAGGCCAAATGCCTTTGGCAGTGTACTGAAGAGAAGTACTTTGTATTGAGGCAGTTTTCAAAGCTTCCTTTGAGGCTGGCTAAGGTTGCTCTTGGAGAGTGTAAGCCAACCTTGGCTCGTTTGCTGTCAGTAAATAACAGAACCAGAGCTTAAAAACATTCTCTTCTTATTATTTCATTATCATCTTGTCCTTGAGAATACTCTTTGCAGCAATTTACAGGAATCAGCCACCCAGATGCAACATGTAACAGTGAGTGGCAAGTACAACACATAAAGCCAGGATTGTTCCTAAACTCTGACAGAAGGTGAATTTAAGAGGAGGTTTTTACATTAGATATGTGTCTTTATGAAAAGAACCTTTGGTATGCTTTTATTTGAACAGTTTATGTGCACATTTAATAGTGTTTAATAAAAATAGTAGAAGTATCGACTTGATAAAAAAAACCCCAAACCTAACTTTAATCCAAAAAAGTATTTGTTTTGATTTCTTACATCAACTCTAATGCAGGAGATGGACCTTTAATATATTGGAGATCACCAGCAATAGATGTCTTTCTGAATTCCCTTGTCGTCTATCTGTTGGTGACCTCTGGATTATGACATTGTCTGACACTACAGAGGGCACCAGCAACACGCGCAGGGGTGTTACAAACACAGCTGAGATCTGTGTATGAGCTGTAGAAGGGCTGTACTTCTGAAGGTGAATATTGTGAGGATGGTGCTGCAGTTATTTATCTAATTGCAGGCTGAAACATCTGTACAACATGCTACTAAATATAGCAGACATAGCGCTAAATCTACTGCCCTGAGTACTACCTCTGGGTGAACATCAATGATACTAAAAAGTCAGTTTACAACAACAATTTCCCTTTGTTATGTTGAGCCATGATAATGTCTTGATTTGCTTAACAACATCTTTAGTGCCCATATCTCATTCATTTCTGAGTCCATGGCAATCTGGTCCTTCCTCAGGGAGTCCCTCAGAAGCAGCGAGGCCACAAAATAGCATGATTTTCTTTTCACTGCTGCGTGGACAAAGCACAGGGTGAGTGGCAGGAGCAGAAAAGGCTGCACACACTCCCTGTGCAGGAAACAATGATCTTATAAACCCTCTAGGAATAAATTGGTGAAGAGGAGCAAGCCAATGCAAAATTAAACTGAAATAAAAATATTTCCTCTGTTTGGAGGTGGTGGTGAGGATATGTTCACCACAGTCACTGCTGTGCAAGGCTGTTATCCAGGGAGTGTTTCTGGCCATCTTGTAATTTTTTTTCTACTTTACCAATGAAATTACTAACTGGGATTTGTAACTAATTGCACCGACTCCAGCTTTTACACAGCAATGTAAGCAGCTATGAAAACATGCTGACATTATAAAAAAAAATAAAGCAAAACAAAATCCCCTCCTCCGATCATGCTTTTTCTCATACACTAAAGGGATTGCATTTTAAGCAGTACAGCAGTCATTTAAAGGTAATTTCTGAGCACAAAACAAAAGACAACTTTTTACTCACCACATTTTCTTTATCGCAATATGAGCTGAAGTAATTTGAAATAATGACAGCGTACTGAAGGAGCACTTTGTTGATAGTCTAGGAGAGAAGAATCATCTTTTAAATGGTATATTTCATCATGTAAAAGAATAACAAAGACAAAAAAGGAGCTTTATATATACATTTTAAATGGTACAGGTGCTTACATATTTAGTAGACAGTATTTTGTTAGGTAAAACACATCCTATGAACACGTTTTCAAATCCCTGCACTATTGGTGGTGGGTTCTTCTTAAAGTAACATCATCTTCAATAGCAGAGATACTTTCATTTTAGTCATACTGGTTTTGAGAAGCACTGAGAGCCCTACCCCTTGCAACGTGCCGCATACTTAGTAGGACAGTAGAGAGCTCAGAGAATTCTCTAGGGTGACGAGCTCTAGATTAGAAATATAATGGAAAAATAAGGCCAAGGGAGCGCTGTTCAAAGCCTGGCAATGAGCTTATCTTACAATAATAATGTAAATAGGAACTTTGTTTGCAAATGAGAAGCTATTGCAATGGAAGAACAGGAATAAATATAAATGTAAATTTTTTAAAGCCATCAGGACTATAATGGAAATCTAGAGCTTGTGAGCAAATGTTACAATCCACATATAAAGCTGGCCTGACAAAGTTGAGTTTAACCAACAATACTTTACTGCCGTACCTTGAATTTTTCCTTCCCTTGCGCTGACTAATTACATAATTGCATTTCACAGAATTGCTCCATTGATGGAACTGTAATCGGTGCTTACCAATAATAGTAATTGTATAACTTAAATATGAAATCTCAGAGAGGTTATAGCTTCTCAAACAGGTAAAATAATTTGACAAAGTAGATGAAAACCAGTCAAAACCACAGACAGGGTGTCTTTGTAAGGACCCTAGACAGAGACAGAAAAGATTGATTCCACACAACATTGGAATTACTGAGCTTTTTTGTACATGGCAACACAATATCACTCTCTCTGAAACCTAGTTGAGATGCACTGATTTTCATTCACCTTTGCAAATCTTCTCATGAGATGAGATAGTGCTTCTGGATTAGGACACTCCAGTTTCCTAATAATCTCAAAGCTCTGATTGAGCTGCGTGAAGACATCAACCACAGAACAAGAGAAGAGGGCGTGATCTGATGTTTGCTGAAACTAGAGAGAAACATTTAAATGAGTTAATACTTGTTCAGAGATCAAAATGCTATTAACTGGTTTTCTTACACTTCAAATTCTTCCTGGAGTCATAACAAATAAATAAAAAAAGAAATTAAAAACCCAAACCAACAAACCTCTCACTGACAATACTGAGAAATGTGGCTTCTCACATTTCTATTACTTTCAAACGGCTTTAAATAAAAACAGAATCCTCTTTCATAACATCATATCACATCAGAGTTAATTGAAACCATAGACTGAAGTCTATGCGGAATTTAGGCAGCTGGAATTGGAGAAGGAATTTCTCCATAGGGTTATCTTCCAAGATACTGACTCAGTATCTTGTGAGCTCTAACAAGGATACTTTGAGATCAAATCTAGTTTGGGTTTTGCGATACTAAGTAACTGTCTTAATACTTTCTTTATATTTTTCTTTAAAAAATAAAGGCTCACCCCATCTTTTTTGTCTCTTTCTAGTGCTCCATGAAGAAATTCCATTGAGACATCCTCATTTTCATCCAGCCACTGAATGACAAATGGTTCAAACCACCTGAAAATGAAAGAGCATTTTGTAAAGTAAGTACCATTTCATAAAGCTCCTGCAAGAAGAGATGCCATACAATCCAGCACTTTGGCTCTTTGTGTCTTCATATGTGTTCTAGTTGCTAAAAAGTCTATCACACTACAAAAATTTTTGTCACCAAAACCCCTGTGCTAACTGGTCTACCCCAGTGATGTAAAACTAGCAGTAGCCATCAGAGAAACGTGTCCATGTTTTGTAGGGGATCATATTCTGCACATTATTGGGTTTTTTTTAGAATGTAGCTTTTATCAATATCAGTTTTTTGATCACATTTAGTCTTTATTTGTATTTAAAATAACTCGAAGAAAAGTTTGCTTCAATAAAACATCAGCTGTGTTTTATTTCTCTTTAGTTTATTTTAAAAAAAGTCAAGGCAATAAGAGGCCCCAAACCATCTTGGCAAACCTGCAGTCTGGGGGAAGGCTAAGGCCTAAGGGTACGGATAGCTCACATAAAAGGACAGGATTGAATGTATCAATTGCAGGAGGAAAGGCAAAAATGAAAACAGATGCTGAATATTAAAGCATTGCAGTAAGGATAATTTCAGTAGTGTATCTCATTTGCATTGTTTCTTTATCCGTGTTTGGGTGTGACACAAATGCAGGGGCCTATAACAAATACTGCTCTTCCCACATTCCATACCTGCTACAGAAAATGTCTGATTTTCTGACCAAAATATTTTGTCATCTATGCAAAGCTGCAGTTACAACAGTTGGATAAAGAGTCCTATGAAATAGCTAATAGCACTCGTAATACCTGGACTGTTTAACGTTTGACAGAAGGCAGAATTATCGAGGAAGAACTGCAAAAAGTAAGAGTCGTCAGTGCTACACGCCTTGCAATCTCACACAAACCTAAGTATAAATATTTCACCAAAATAAACCAAGTCCAAACTCAAGAGAGACTTCTCTATACACTACTTACAGAGAGTATTCAGCTACTGCATCCTTGAAAGCAGAGAGTTCTCGCACATATTCATTATAAAACCATTTCACTTTGAAGTGCAAATTCATATAATCTGTGCTTTTGCATAATCGCTGCTTTTCGTGTTCTGTAATAGAATGAGTTGAAATAAAAACATTTAATAGAATTCTAACAGTAAATAACAGGGCTGCATCTCAACGCACCAGTGACATAATAATACAGTATTGCATTTTAAAGCACAGCTAGTTTGATTTTTTTTAGAGATAGTAGTACCCATAGGCTCAGCCTGCAGATTCTAAGTACCCTTAAGGAAACCAAACCAAACCAAACCAAAACGCAGACCACAAGTTTGGCTTTTCAACTCTCTTCACTGCAGTGAGGAAAGCCCGCAAACTTACTGACTTCCTGTTCTTTCAGTGCTTCTTTGGTTGTTCCAGAATGGTTAAGGAACCATGTGAGGTGTCAAGCTAGAAAATAAGACTCTAGCTGTGTAGCAGCCAAATGAAGTAACAACTATAAATGCCAGTTATATGAATCTGTGAAATCTGCAGGAGAAAATGGGCTGCATTTACTACATACAAGTAAAAAACAGAAAGAGGACATGACTCCACAGCTCTGCAGCCAATTTACACGTGGCATGTGTAGATAAGTTGGTTTAGTAACGTGTTTTTGAAATTTTTAAATGGGTTTCTCCACTTTCTCGATGTCCTCTTGTTTTCAGCATGATGGATATGCAGATGGTCATGGATGGCAGGAGTCATGGAGCCACCTGTACGCACTTTCTGCGTTTTGGAACTCTGATTTAACTGGTTTGGAAAAAAAGTCCATCTTTCTTTTAGGATTGTGATCCTTATTTTAGCTAATCCACAATGCTCTGCAGTCTTTCCCACCCATCTGCCTTCAGCAGGTCCATTCCTTCACCCCCTTACCTAACGGGTACTTCCTCTTCGCTCGAGTCTGCCATTTCCTGCTCCCACAGCATCAAACAGTGGATCCACAAAGTAATGGCAGAGTAATCCTTCCTTCCCTCACTGCTCACAGCTTCCTAAAATTTCCATAATTCTCATCTGTTGGATGTGCCTGGTCACTTACTTACACATTCTTCCTTCAGCAAAAGACTAATCTCAATCTCCTGTCTCCCTTACAAAATGACCTAATACAGATGCTGGTCAAATGATGTTCTAGTGTAAATAGTATGGTATTAAGAACTCACCTCTTTCAAACAACCCTTTAGCTCCTTACTGCGTCGTAACATAGGATTACACAAAGTTTCTGTGTACGTTTGGTTATGAACCCGATTTTATAGAACGGCTGGCACATCCCACCCTGTCATACGCATGCCTGAATAACCAACTCAGTGCTGTTGGGGAAGTGCACTGGGAAATACACATTCTGTGTTTTCCAGATCTGACCAGGTACATTTAACAGGAAACTTTTAGTTTTATTATGCTAAATCCAACCTCTAGTAACACTGTAGTAACATCTAGTAACAAGAAATAACTGTTTCAGAAGTATATTATTATGTGGGGAATTACTAAGTTCTGTGGAAATCGGCTTATAAAGTGCCCCTGTGACCTCTTATTGCCTTTTCAGCATTATGTTAGCATTTCCACCTTCAGTGCACTTTCATCACACTCCAGAAAAATCAGTAAATCAGTTTCTGTCTAAGCATGGCATTTGTTCATGCCCAATCGCTGCTTGAGTACTACAGATTCTCCCTGGAGTTATATCATTGGTTACTAGCCTTAAACAGAACTCAACAAAACCTTTTATGAGACCTTTCTCAGAACTGCTTCTAGACAAAGGGAATCTCCAGCACAGTAAACCTAATGTTATCCATCTTTTCTTTGTGCTGCTACTTTTATGAAACATTTCTTGCAGTGCAGCATATTTTTATAAGCATCTGTTAATCTACTGAGTTTCATAACAAGGATATTTGCAGTTCTCATTAGTGATAATGGGACATTACTCTGTATTATCATTGATCATGAATCAATGAAAGAACTACTGCCAAGATTTCTGTAAACTGTAATCTGTGTGTACAGGACACGTTAGCTGCTTTTACTTACCACAGTTCCAGTACTGTACAGCACTGTTACACTGGGTGTGTGTGTGTGTGTAATATCTCCTTGGGGTAGTGCTCTACTGCACATGTGCTTTCCACAGGTTTGCAGTAACTGGCATCGTAACTGCAGCTACAGCTAGAACTGCATAAAAAGGTGGCTTTTCATCTCAGCTGTACCAATTAGTTAGAGAAACCCCTTTAAGGAGACTGCCAGTGAGCAACAGCACTGACAAAGGAAAAATAAAAACATCTGTTCAGGTGCTGTTTGTGTAACCAAGAAAGAAGACAGTTGTTTTCAAAACACTATTATCTGGATTAATATATATTAATATATGCAAATGTGTTTGGTGCATCATGAAATCAGCCACTGACCCAGTGACACTGTATCTAGCAAAGAATCTCAGTGCAGACAATTGCTCTTTTACAGCAGTGTACCCAGCGACGTCAGCAGGCCTACAGTCCCCTCACAGGCCTGCGACCAAACAGCAATATTTTGAATTGTGTTTGATTTCTTGCTCATTTTCCCAGCAATTCCTAAAGAGAGCTGGGGAGATTTTCTAAAGGCAGGGAGCAAAAGGAAACTACAACAAAATGATTATGGTTTTGTCTGATGTTTGCAGTGTCATAGTGTGTTGTCAGTACAGAGGTAATGATGACTTACTGAGCAGAAACATCTACTTGACGCTGAAGACAGAATGCCTTTCAACAACCTGGGATAGAATCCTCTCCACTGCAGAATCCTTTTCCCTTTTTAACCTTGAGGGAATAACACTACTCTGAGTACCCACGTGGGTTTTGGTATGTGTTAGTTGATAAAAATGGGAAAAGGGTAATCTAACAACTTCATAAAAGGTGAAAGTTTTAAATATTCAGGTAATCAATTTGATATTTTGTTCAACTCTAATTTTCTCTTATTTAGGTACCGAGACCAAAAAAAGCCGAGACCAATTTTTTTTTTTTCCTACAGTAGTTTCCCAGCCTCCGTTTTTGTAACAGCACACGGTTAAGATGCTTGAAGAATTCTACTGAGGTGGTTTGAAAGAATATTTCAAATCTTTAGGAACAAGAACTGCAAGAAGGAATTTTGTCTGGAAAAAATGTACACATTGACCAGATATACATAATATTGTATCTAACAAAAACATCTTGTCTGGTTTCCAGGCTTTAAAGATAATGTTTCAGAGCAAATGAATTGTACCACGACCATTTGGTTTGACTGGTACATACATGCTATTGCACTACAGTTAATTAAAACAGAAATGAGTAAGCTAAACATAAGGGAATTGTGTTTGGATTAACTGCAAAATTTCCTGTCAAAACTGAGATGCTGTTTTCATCCATTGTGATATCATTCCATATGATTTGCAATAATTACTTACTGATCCTTCTCGAGACTACCAGCTATTTCATCTATTTCTTTCAGAATGGCTGTTTCAGAAAACCTGCTATATCCAAACTGTCAGTCATACAGCTGGGAAGCATATGCATGGGAAAAAATGAGTATGGGTAGCGGAAAAAGAGCTCTTAAGGAAGTCCTGTGAGGAATGAGCATGAATTGGTATTCCACCCTCTGAATCACTGTGGAAACTTTACACCAGTATGATGCACCTTGGTTTTGGGTACTTGATCCAAATGCAATTTCCCTGCAATAGAGGAGCTGGTTGCTACACCATTGCCTCTTCTAATGCGGGTGTGATGCCAATAGTGAGTGCTCTAGACGTAATCCCCGTACTGCTGAAATGAACCGCAAGACTGATTGAATCTAACACAGTGCATCAGGCCACAAATGAAGAAGAATGTAAACTCCAACAATTTTCATAACTGATTTAGAAGGAAACATTACAATCTACTAGACATCTCATCCCAGGGTTCTTGTATTTGCTAAAGGCAAAGGAAGTCACTGGTTATTAAACGAAATACAGAGCAGGACACAACTAATTGGTTATTATCTGTGATTTACATTGGTTTTGATAATGTGAAATACTACTGGCCTTTCTGAAAGGGCTTTTTGTGTCAAGATCAATATAACCTACTGAGAACTGAAAAACTTCTGTCATTATGTACTTTGTTAGATTGCACTTGCAACTGATTTACAACTTAAAAAATCCTCTAATTCTCCTAAAAATATATCGTCTTTACTAAGAGAATTCTACATATCCAGTCTTTTCCCTGTATCTACTTGGAAAATGTCATCAAAATATCTTTGAACACTTCACAAAGACAAAAGATGACACCTTGAACACCTCTATGAGGTGATTAAGTCGCGTTATTACGTTTACTAAAAGGGAAACTGAGGTGTAGGGAGACCAGGGGAATTTACGAAGGGATCACACATAAACTATGAAAGGCTTTGTAGATCTTGGTCAAAGATTTCTTAACCATGGGGTCTCATTTCCTCACTGAGCAGAGAGCAGGGGAGGAAGGCAGACTGTCTCATTCTGAATCACAAGGAAAAAAAAATTAATTTACTGATCCTCTTTGCCTTCTTGCCTGCCGTGGAAGTGGCCTAATCAGTCCTTGACTTAACGCTGTGCACTTTAAAAGCCACTATGACATTCTGTTCAAGGAGGAGCTCTCCAAGCGAGAGGCCGTTTGCTCAGGGTGCTCTGCTTCGCTTCCCGTTTCACAGCGGGTACCAGTAAAGTCAGCACCAGCTGCTCAGCATCTGGACAGAAAGCTGTACAGTGCGTTCTGGGAGAGGTGAACTGCCTTCTGGGAACTTCAAGGGCATCAAAGACTAATGTTACATATTATCTAAGAGATGCGACCTATTAGATAATGAGGGATGTGCAAATTTGCTGCAAACAACCCTCTTTGCTACTCCAAAACATTGCATTTGCCATTTTTAACCTACTGTCTTATATTGCCCAAACATTTCAAATTACTTTAGGCAAATTGAGATTTTCTTAACATTACTTAGTTGCTTTTTTTTTTACTTATTATTGAAAACGTAGCCTATTCGTGTAATCAGTCCATTATCACTTCACAGGCAAATACTTCCAGAAAAGTTCCAGAAAATGAGTGGGTGTCACCAGCTGGGCTACTCCAGATGCAAGATACGCAGCTTAATGGAGCAGAAACATGCTCTGTCCTGCTTGCAACTAAGATAAAGACAAATGTCAGTACATCAAACAACTTAATAAGATCAGCCTCAGTATAGCTTTTACCCTTCAATATCACATCAGAGTGAAATTTATGTACCGTGAAAGCTAAACAGATCAATAATATCCAAAAAACAAACTCTCAGAAACACAATTCTGTCTTCAGATACATGTGGCTGCTGTTGATTACAGAGGGAAATGGACACTTGCTTCCAAGGACTGAAATAATCTGGATTGTGCTTTTTTACTGTCAGTAGAATTTCTGCTTTGCATGTGAATTGACCATGGAAAGCCTAAGGAAATGCAAGCTATGAACAGAGCAGAAGAAACGGTCCATCATATCTGATATGAGATCTATGATCATGGTTAAAGCCCTGGTTCTGGAGAATATGGTGCAAGTTTCAAAGTTTCAACTTTGCACTGAAGTTTCAACATATATTCATATCACATAAGCAGAAAGTAATAAAAGAGGAAAAGTAATGCTGGTATAAGAATCCAGTTTACATTGATTTTGTTTTCAAAAATCTCTAATACATATAAAAATTGCAAAATAAAGAATATCCACACTTTGTGGAAATAACTGCTTCTTGGGAAATGCTATCACGTAATTAAATGCTATACTGTTATGCTTGAATCCAGGAGGAAAAGAAGAATATATGTAATAAAGGCAGCCTTAATCGTATTGGGTCTTGGCTGCTGAAGAATACTCAGCTCTGCATCTTCAGTGAGTTTTTTATGACAGATTACTTTCACTTACGTACTGTTTAATTTTTAAAAACGTATCTTTCAATGAAGGAAAAATGTAGACATGATTCTCTGCTCTTTGGCTTGTCACGAGAGTGCCAAGTGAGCATAAAACATTACCAAACAGGCATGGCAGCATTTTATAAGCAATTAGTAGAATGAAGTACAAAACAGGAGTAATCAGGCAGCAAGCTAAATGTGAGGCTGCACTGTAATAATTAACTGTGTTGTATCTGGACCTGCCTGTAAAGCAGAAGCAAAGGCAAAAAACACAGAGGTGGCTCTCTAATTGTTACCCAGGAAATTGCACTTAAGGCTTATTAAAAGATAATGTGGAAACAAGCAGTTTTAATGGATTTATCCTAGTCTCCCGGGAGTGCTGGAACCACTGTCCGATGTTTAGTTTAGAACTAATGCACTTGCTGGTAAGGGGAAATGAACCTCTTTATCTGTAGGAGAAAAAAGTGACTAGTGAATGTGTGGAAAAGTCCTGAAAGTAAAAGACTGAGTCTTTTAACAGAGGCTGGGAGAAGAACATTTATTTGCTGTATGAGGAGGGCTTTTATGAAGAGTCTTAGCATGAAGCTTAAGACTAGGTGGGATTAAAAATAGGATACAGGTTGCTGGTTATTTTAAATTTTCTTTTACTCAAATGTTTTACTCTAGTTGATAAAGAAAAGCATTTTGTTTTAACAAAGCTGCAATTGGTTAATGTTTCTAAAGGGAAAGAAATCCAAAATGCAAGTGGATTCACAGGGTTGAATAGCTGATGGGATTCCCAAAGAGATGCAGCAGTCAGGTCCCACTCCTGCTGCGTGAGCATTACGCAGTTCCACTCTCGGCAGATGAGAGGAATCAAACCCCCAAGAAAGAGGACAGGGAAATGGAAGCCCGAGCTGCTGGAAAACACGACTGTGTTGCACAACTGCAATGCCCTGTAGGAGGAAAAAGATGAACCTTTTCTCCAACTAACAGATGCAGAATTGCACTAAACAACACAGGTCCTTTAAGTCACTTTCTGTGGGGACAAAGTCATGGTTTTACTTCATTCTTTTTTTTTTATCCCGGCCATAAAATTATTTCAGACAAAAGATGTAACTAGTTTTTCTAAAAACATGAGTTGTGTCTTGTGAGTTGCAAGTTGTGGCATCTTGCTGGTGAAGAACAGCAATCAGCAACAGGAGGAGAGAAGAGGCAAATTACTCTTCTGGGCTGAGACACCTAATAAGCTACAGAGGAAATCTTGCCTGTCCCCTGGAACGCACCAAAGCTCTCTTCCTGCTCCTGAGCTGAACAGAACACCTCTCCTTTACTTGAATACTCAACTCATTGGTCTGTGGCTAGAGGACAGAGCCACGTGAACTATAAATAATCCCTAATTATTTATCAGTGTAGGGCTCATTTAAAGAATCATTTACAGTCTAATGACCTGCCTAGCATGGTAGTACTAGTATATGTTGACTAGCAAAATTGTCTTGCTCACAATTAGGCAACACTGGAGAAGTTTATACACAAACGTTTTACAATCAGTGACTGCCTGGGCAAGAGCCAATAATGTTTCAGAACAAGATTAATACTCAGTGGTTAAAAGAAGATTAAATAAGGCCAGAGCTTTCATTATACACTGCTATTACCGAGTGACAACTTTAAGACTAAATAATGAAGTCAGGCATTCACTGATGCACTACATTTCGTTCTAGTAACATCTGGCAGCATGACTATACCTACAATCAGAAATAAAGAAGCTTTAACTTATTAAGATTACTGTAGACTTGCACTGCAGTATAAACACTCCACAGTAATTACTGTGCTGATTATGGTTCAGCACGTAATATCAAAGAAAATGGGTCAGAAAATGACATACCGGACATGCCCCCAATGCAAGATGGTGCCACACTAAAGATCTCTGAGGTAGTTCCAAGGTAGATGACACATTAATACAGCACAAGACAGTGCCACAAAGAAATATTAACTTAGCTCCTGGGATCAGTTCTGTCCACTTTATCTGTCTTAATTACTGGGTCTAATTAACTTCAACAAAATAGCGCCATTTGGCATGGCTCCAGTGCTTTTTAGGCAAGGCTGGGGATCTCTTGTGTTGCAGGTGAGGGTTACTCAATGGGATCCTCATACTCGCAGAGCATGTAGCTGCTGTTACTACCGCCACTGTCAGGCTGACCAGAGAGCATTTCTGACCCTCTCCCTCCGACCGTGTCACACTCAATCTTATTAAATGCCAAAGGAAAGTTTAATATTAACCCTAACTGTAACAGCTTTGGTTTTGTCTTTACAGTCCCTCTGAATGCCCTGTGAGACCACATATGACTTTTTATTCCTCAGGTGTCTGGAAGAATGAGGGTGGAATGGATTTGTTGAAATGTGTGAATGGAGGACAGGTTTTTTTCATACTGCGATGCCCTGATGAAACCTTGCATTTTCCAGGTGCTGCCCTGTTCTGCTTCCATAACCTCAGCCCCATCTCACCAAATCTGCTCTAGAGTCTGCCTCTAAGCTCAGGCTATATTCTGTCTTAAGAGGAACTTTGTAAATTGTAAAGTTGGAGTGAAAATAGATTTGAAATCTGCCACCAAATGGCGAGATCTTTCTCTGGGCAACATTAGCCTTTTTTCTATGCTGTCTCTGTGCTCAGCATCAGCTCATGGACCTGCCTCTCCTTTTTCAAATCATTTTATCAGTTTCTGTCATGAAAGAAGAATCTGTCAGAGACACAGGAAGATGTTATCTGCTTATGCATTGAGGGCAACAGCAAAGCTAAAAAGCTAATCTACATTAAATGCATAAAATGTTGTAATGACTTCCTTCTTGTTCTCCTCCTTTAAAAGGCCTGACACTTCAGCATCTTAGCTCTGCAGGACTCTCTATTCTGTATTTACACAGCAGCTAATTCATTTCTGGCCTGATCCTGGTCTTGACTTCTGGCCACTACCATAATTAGATTAGCATAATAACAGCAATTAGAATGTTCTTTTTCTAACAGACTGGGTAGCTTTGGATGATTGATCTGACCTATTCAAAAAGTTAGAGATATGAAAGGTATGAAAAGACTTTTCTGAGGACAGAATAAAAGAGATACTTTTGTAATTGTATGTCTAATTTCACCTCATTACTCTCTCACCTGGGAATATGCTGCTTTGGTATCCAGAGAGACATGCAGCCACTCTATTCTTCTCTAGCACAAGGCCACTGCTATGGAAGCCCCTGTTCCAACTGCCTTCTCCATACCATAACAGCAGCCTCCTAGCTGGATTGTCCTGGGCACGCATCCAGGCAGAAGAGCAAGCTGAGGGGTATGATGGCTACTGGCACCTGGCTCACAGGCCAGGCTGGCTCTTCTTCCAAAGGAGAGAGGCAGCACTGCCACAGAGCAGCATTTCTCCCAGCGGCAGTGCCATACATCCCTGAACAGCCATTCTCAGCAGCTCTCAAGAAAAAGGGACGTACACTGAGTGCTTCAATATTGGTCTTTTAGAGAATGGAGTTATGACATTCATTTACTGAATTTAAGCCGATGGGAGTGGCGTAATATATTTGGGAATATGTAAGGTGGCAAAAACCAGAAACAGGGGCTTGGATGAGCTAATTTTACCTTTTTCATCATATCAGCAATCCTTTTGCAAATGGTGATGGATTATTTCATTACTTCTTGATGAGATGCAGAAAGGAATCAACTTTGTAACACAAAAGATGCTGCTTCAGGAGATTAATACTAAATTGAATGAGGCAAAGATGACAATCCCAGCCCTGGACACCACACACGAGCAGATGGCAGCCTGCGTTAATAACCTGGAAGGCGACTGGCATAGCAGAACGCAATGCATTTTAATGAACTCCATTAAAAGCATGAGGACCCAGTGTGACAATATTTAAGGCCTTGCTCCTAATCTTGTAGAATTTGAAGCAAAAGATTTTATTGCTATTAACGATCAACTCAAGTTGAATCAAACTCAGTTTGTGTAATATCCATGGAAATAATTAATGATTTAAAAAATCAGCAAAACTGGTGCATGCTGCTCTACACTTTGTGACTAGATTTATTAAGGTTCCTGTTTAGGAATGAAACTATGGAAGGTGAAATTATGTATATTTATGATAATTTATAATTAATTTCTATTTTCTTTAATTATTATTTATACACAGGAACTGTTTCATTACTGGGAGTGACTCAGAATTTCTAATGACAAAAATGGCATTTACTCTCCTCAGAAAGTCACTATCCACAGCAACACCAAGATGAGACCATACACAGGGAATGGTTTGGAATAGGTGTAGAATGAGTCCTCTGTGTATCTTCTACAGACTTAAGATACTAACAGTAATATTTGAAGTCCAGCCCAACCATTCCCACTTCATATACTGTATAATTAACTCTTTCTCAAGAGCTTCCTATTCTATTCTTTAAAACCCAGAAACAAACCATGACTTGATCTGAAGCTGCCTTTTGAGTGACCAGTACGCTCCACTTAGCAAACAGAGTGCATTTTGTCATGAATTACCTTGTTGTGGTACAGAATGTTTATAGTTCAATGGCTAAAACGCTGCAAGCACTGGGGTGCTCAGGGGTGTTTGTGCAGAGCATAACTACACATTCAAAGTTATGGACACATGACAGTATAATGGCTATTAGAAATTCTTATTATTCTGCACTAGCTATCTAGAAGTGCAATCAAAACACTGAGCGGATGAACTTCCACCTAATACCTGTTCCTGAAGTACAGCCTCTTCAGATACAAAGCTCTTGTTGCTGATGTAACCCGGAATATGTTTTAATCCAAAATAGGGGCTTTTATTTGGTTTTCATGCTTCTCAGCTCTTGGTAGCTTTTGGCTTCATTGATCACTCTCAAAGGATGATCGCCTTCCTGACATTAGCTTTCTCAAACACGTGCTTCTGATTCACACTGATATGGCTGCAGAAGACCACCTCCAAATATTAGTTTGAGGATCTCTTCTCCTATCCACATCTAAGATTTGATTTCTCATGTCTCTGCCCCATGGCAGAGGGACTGACTGGTACTAAATGATCCTTAAGGTCCCTTCCAACCCAAACCACTGTATGGTTCTATGTCTTCTGTTGTCATTCAACACACTATAATCACTGCCCCTGTAATTCATTCTTTCCTTTCTTTCTTTTTTTTTTTTTTTTCTGCTGTGCAAATTAAACATTCAAATACTATCACAGCAAAAGAAAAAATGAATTCTTTCATTCTTTCATTAATAGCCATTCTGACACTCAGCTTTTCTTGCTGTTTCCTTATCATCATTAAATCTACAGTATCATCAAAGTATCACCACACTGACATCACATTAGACATTCTGGAGCAAATGATACAAAAATTAATATTTAAATATTCATGTTTAAAAATAGTTGCATTGTTCTTTAAAGCCAACCTCATATTTCACTTCACCCCTGACAGATTTGCTCTGTCATTAGTAGCAGGCTTCACTGAAGACAATGAACATTTTGCTTCCCTAAAAATCACAATTAGCTGTTTCTGCTAATGTGGAAGTAAAAAAAAAGCTAGCACTATAAATCCTTCCTTTCCCTGAATAACCTTTACTTTATAGAGATAAATTCTGTAAAGATTGTATACCCAGAAGACCAGCAGAATGCATTTTATTACATATCTTTCAATGCGAAAAACTAGTTTATTGATCAAATTCAGATTTGATCCATTTAGTTTCCACTTCATCTTAGCTACACTCCAATGGAAACTCTGCACTCAGATTGAAACTAAGTTCCTCTTGCATTTCTCTCACATTTAAACCCAAAATCCGATTGATAGGTAAAGAAAATTAGTGAACTTCAGCTAATGCGGTATTTTTTGTTCTGCAAAATTAAATATTAGTTCAACAGACTTCTATGAACTGATTTTCAAGAGTCAAGATTTTAATAATGATCTAAAGGTTTGTGTGAATACATGTATACAGACTGGCAATATCATTAATTAAGACTATTTCCTTAATTCCTTCTCTTCAGTATTTTTTTAAAAAGCTTCATGAAAGAATTTTAGTTGGTTTTCTGCAATAACCACATCTTAGTGAGCAGGTGTCAAACTGTTAGCTGGAGATTATGTGCTATATAGAAAATGATATTTTATGGTTAAAGAATAAAAGGAAACTGCATTTGTTTCTATTTGAATTAGAATTAATATATCATGTCTTTTGAACATAAAAAGGTTTAATTATCTGTGTGTGTTCTCTCCATAACTTCATTTTGTAAATGTTTATATGGGCAAGTTAGCAATTTTCTGCTAGTAAGAAAAATGGAATGCTTACAGTGTTCTCTAGTAAGCATATTTGTGGTTCTTTGGACATTGATGATTTTGTTAGATTTAGGTAATAAGGGGATTTCAAGTTACAGTTTGTCTCCTTCTTCCACAGATAACTTCATACAGTCGCATTGCAACCATTGCCCCCCTTTAAATCACTTATTTCACTAACTTATGAAACAGCTTAAACAAGCATGTCAGAAAACTCTTACCAGCCACAGAAATCACAGGTGTGATTTATAGTGGCAATCAGCCTGCTGAACCCTCTAGTGTAATTAACAGTTTGTTCTAATTACCTTCCAGAGCATACTTCATGTCCTGGGCAAACAGAGTCCACATGATTTCAGCACTGATTTTCCCCATGTTCAGCTCTTGAGGGAACCTGCAATCAATCACATTCCATCAGTTCACCTGCTGCTAGAAATTATACTTACAGCTGCACAGCAGAACGGCAAATATTTCCACAAAATGCACTTACTGTATTGTGTGTTTTGTACGATTATACGAACCATCCACTCTTCAAATAAAAACTTCCCTTAGTCTAATGTCAGGAGCCAAACCAAGTAATTAGTTGAATGCTGCACCAATTCCCTCAGATGACATTTTAAATCAAGAAACATCCATCCGTCTTGCAGATAACTCCTTACCTCTAGATAAATCAGATGCCCTATGAAACACCTCAGACATTTGGCTCAGACGGTTAGCAGCTACAGGTTTTCCTTAACTCCCTTGTTACACTGGAAAATAGTGAAGTTCTGCATGAAGCTGTATTGGTTTATACTAGTTAAATTCAATTCACTGGTTGAAGACTTTAACCTTTAAGCATAGATAAAACAGGATATAAAAATGCACACGTTTGATGAACATTTCATTTGTGGCCTTATGCTTCATGTCACCTTCGAAAAACTTTTTAGTTATTTTTTGCTGTTGCCAAGTATTTTTCCAGAACTTTCTCACAGATCCCAGCTGCTTGTTATTCTGTGTAAAAGAAAAGCTTTACTCTTTGAGTTACCATCTTCACTGCTAGCTGTGAAACCTGACATTGCAGTGACAGACACTGTGTGTTTCACATCACATTGCAAAGGACAGCAATTTGTCTGTCCTTTCTTCTTTTCTTTTTTTTTCTATAAAAAACCAAAGTCTGTCCTTACTCCGGGTGTGGGACTAACATCAATATGAGCAGCTCTCGGGGCTGAGAAGCAGATGTGCCGGTCACACAGCTGGAGAGCAGGGAGTCCTGCACAGAACCTTGGAGGGGTAGCGGAGCTGTTTGTACCCCAGCATGCAGTGGTGCGGGGAGAGCCGTGTGAATACACCATCAACACAGAAAATCAGCAGAAAACATATCCATGAGGAAACACATAGAGCTGTATGGCCTTCGCCTTAGTTTAATACAACACTTTACAGTAGCAGAGAATTTGATCCAAAGTATTTTGACCTTTTATTAAAGAAGTAATAAAATTCAGAAAATAGTCTCTTGTCATTTTTGTAAAAATGTAATTTTTTTCTTATTGCCAAAGAAAGAATGAGAATGACGTGCAACTTTAGGAGGATAGCAATAGGAGTAATGCATTCTTTCCAGGGTCATATTTGACCCTGATAGTATCTGCAAAGTATAATCACTTAAACAGCTCATTAGCTCTGTCACTTCAATATGAAGCATTTGCCAGCTCAGATCACTGATACGCCTTCATTACGGTAACAGATTTTCAATTACAGAACTTTGTATGAATTCTGTTAACACAAAGTTAATTGCTGTTCAAAAGCTCAAATGTATTTTTAGCTATAACTGTCTTAATTTCTTTACCTTGAGTCCAGTCTGAGTGCTCTTTTAGCACCACCTGTGAACTTTGATAATGTTGCTTTGAGGAAATAGTTAAAATTTGATTTAATGCTGACACTGTTTTTTGTCCATAATGCAAAGCTGGCCATAATGCAGGGCTGAGTCTGATAAAAATGCATTTGTTTTTCAAATCAAACAATCACTTATGTATTGTAAATATAAACCCCAAAGAAATCCATTGAAATAGGCATTTTAAGATATGTCAAATTATCCACAAAATTCTTGATTATCTACGTCATTTCCATTTGACAGAGTTCTTATACAAGTGTGGGCACATTAAAATAGATCTTGAGAAAGTAAGTTAAAGCCTTACAGAACTCCAAATAGGCAAATTTTTAATGTACTTTGTCAAATGTTGCACATAGAAACAGAAGCTTCCCTCAACACTTCTGAATGTGTCAAAAATGAGATTTTTTATTCAGTTAAACCCTACAATCTCTATCACCAAAGCTGGTTCAGCTTCACTAATTGTGGCAGAGGTGGACCCCTTCAAACAGACAGTGTTTAGGCATTTCCTATACCCCATCCCAGGCCTTATGCTGATGGGCAGGCAACAAAAGACCACTGACCTCCATGCTGCTGAGAATGCAAAATATCTTCCTCTCTCAGCTACATTACTGTTAGGCTTTAAGGTGCAAGCTAGTGATGGTAAGTTGAACGAGACACCATGTTCTATGTCTTCCACACTGTGTCAGGCAGCCAATGAATGTGCAGATGTCATGTAGAGGAGCAGCATTACTGACTCCAACACAGGTGTGATGAAGGGAGGCTGACTTAGACTGTGCTTGAAATCTAATGTCAAACATAGATCAGCATCTCTATCGTAAGTACAAAGGACCATACAAATTGATCCTATCAGAGGGAGAAGAGAAGCCAACTGTAAAATGACAAGCTTGAAAGGAAGGTTCCATGTAACTCCACCAGCAGGACTGACTGGGTGAAAAATATGGGAAATGCCTGTATTATTTCAAAGAATGTTATGTTCACTGTTGTTGATTTGATGGTAACGAAGCAACTGTCATACAGCAACAAGCTGGGTAACACCTGTAGGACTTTTTCCAGTCTTTATTCTTCTAGGAAAGAGTCAAGAATGCTTCTAGTGGCTTATCATCTGCCAGGAGTTACTGGGCAATACTGGCAATTTTCACAGTCTGCTTCTAGCCTCTGTTACTTGCTGGGTGGGTTGTACCTTATCTACGGGAAGGTCTAAAAATTGTGCCATGTTTGTTTCACAATTTATACTAACATTATCTGTTTTTAATCACTCTAACATTTACTATGTATTGTAAACAATCTACCCCATCGCTATACCACTTGTGCATTCGATTAAGAATATAGTGGCACATGCACAACTTGACACTGCAGAACACTGATGAGACTGGATGTATATATGTACTATGTGAAGGTGCAAGCCTTTTTTTCCTGTGGGGAAGTGTAATGGGTATTGGTATGGTATGCACTACTCCTGTCACAATTTTCCTCAGAGACAGCTTTATGCATGAGTAGTCACATTTACTTTAATTTGGTTACTTGTATCTCTGAGATTACTCATGTAATAATAACATATAATTTATTATTTGCATTACAGTAGCACTCAGAGGCTTCTGGTAGGTTTAAGAAATTACTATGCAGGATTTAAAATGTGCAAGAAGTGAAAATCACTGGTTTTCAAAGCTCATAGTTTAAAAAGATGAGATAGTCAAAGGGGAAAAAGACAAAAGTAGAAGTGCCTTGCTTGAGGATCCTATAGCAGGCCAATGTCAGTCAGAAAGAGAACTTAACTTTTTGAATCTTCCTTCTGAGCCCTCTTTCCAGCCAGGACAGGGTTCTACTTTGCTTTAATAAAGATAAATATAAATATATATACACATAATATTACATCAGTATTCAGAGAAAATGTTAAGTTAATAAGAATAGAAAGTACCAGGTGATCAATTAACACTTGGTATTTATCTCCTGGTACGTGACTCCCACAAAGGTTTCTCTTCCCTTGGTCTCTGCTCGCACTTTGTCAGGGAGATGCACTTACTTCCTCTGCCACGTTTCACTAAACTGATAGGCTGAATGATCAGGATTATGAAAAATATTCACATTAGGATTGTGTACAATAAGTACGCAAACAGCAGAGCAGAACATGACTGAGATTTTATTATGCCTGCCATTCTTCAGTATTAATCTGTTCAGGTGGTTTTGCTTTTAAATATGTACATTTAGTATCTTCAACACCTTCTTAATTTTCTAATTCTAACTTCTAAGTATCTATAGGTAATAAAGAAGGAAGGTGGCAACCATTAAAACTGCTTGGGGGACTCTCAAAATAGTATTGTAAAAAGGAAGAGAGCTTCTTATAAATTCCATGTTATGTTAAATTCGTTCCTCACATCATGTTATAATGCTAAAATCAGTACTTGACAACTGTACGTACCACTTTTAATTTGCGCTAGAAATAGTTCTGGCACAGCTTGAATTTGATTCCAAATGTTAGAAGTGGTAGTAATGTTTTTCAATTGTAACATATCTTTTCTGGCTAAGATTAATGACAGAAGAAGCTGTACAATTCTATTTGTTTTCTCTAAAAGTGACCTCCCATAGAATACTCAGATGCTGCTCAAGAAAGTCACGTTGCACTTCACAGCAGTCACCACTGACTTACCAGCATTCAGAGCCACAACCAAAGGAAAATTCCAACTTGTAACAAAACACACACACAACAAAGCAAAAATTACCCAAAGCATTAAAATATAAAGAAGAAATGGGTCCAAAAGGAGTCTTAAGTTCACCATATAAAAAAAAAAATCACATTAAAATTCTTCACAGTCCCAGGGAGTTCTCTGGTTCTCTGACAAAATACACAACCATTAGTCACATGCAGGGTTGATGACTGATTCTCCTTTTCTTACTACGTTTGATGTAAGAGAAACTTCATCTACGGATGAACAAGTCCCGCAAGAAACCATCCCTCACTAAAGGACTGAAATTACTGTTCAATTCCAAACAAGTTACAGACAAGCCCAAGGATTTCTTAGCATGATTTGCTGCTGTGCACAAGATATTAATGGATGCTAAAGCTGGGGCTTGGATTCAAAACCTAATCCAAATGAAGCCAAAGGGTGCGCCAAGGACTCTGACAAACCTAAGAGAAAAACATCAACTCTCTTCTTATTGTAAAAAGAGCTGGGCTGCATAAGAAACTAGTCAAATGGCTAGTCTAGGGTTTAGCTTTGCAAATCGAAGACTGAGATATCATCTCTAAGTTGTGAGCTGCAGACAAAGTCTTGAGAATTTTTAAAATGGGTGGTAACAGAAATAGAAGACAAGGAGCTTAATGGGTGCCATACTTCAGGGCAGGGGCTCATCTGGTCATTCTGAGCAAGGAGATGTAACCAAGAACCTAGATGCACCTATATGTACATAAGCACTGACTCCTGTCACATATTTCATACTCTAATGGAAACAGCATTTCATGTTCCTGGATTTCAGATAAACATCTGGGAAAAAAAAACAACAAAGTTACTTCTCTTTTTCCTAAACTCTATTTTAAGTGCATTCCAGAAATGCAATTACTGGAGGTAATCCCAAGTCTTCTTTCAGATCAAACTCTTTGAAAGGGATTAGGGACTTCACAGTATTTTGCACAATCTTTTACCCTGCTCAGGAAGGAACATATGAAAAGCACATTTGTCAGAAAAGAAGTATGCATCCTAGAACTCCTCCATCAAGTTGGAAGGACAGTTAACAGCCTTCATACGGGGACTAGTTTGTACAACAGCCTTTTGTTTTCTAAAGGGTGATGGTAGCCATCTCCAAAAGCAGAGGCACTGTAATTGTGAGAGCTGTAAAGCAGCACAGACACAGCCTCCTTCCAGTCTCCTACATTATGAGTATCTGCCTAATACTCATTATTAAGCTGATTATTCTATAATTTGGTTAACCCCTAATCATCATGGTATGAACCACAATTGTACTGGTCCACACGTGCTGTCCTTTCGTGCATTGTTAAACTTGTGATCTCAGAATGATACATAATGGAGAATTTGGGGTTCTTTCCTGTGTCTGAATTCACAGAAGGATTTGTGTATCCTGTGGAGTTGGTATTCTTTCTGTTCCCTATGTCTAAGCAATTAGTAAAATACGTGTTTCCATAATCTGTATACCTTAATTTAGTGTTTATGAACTATGTGTATACTTAATTCCAAATTGCCTCTGAACTTTTTTTCTAAAACTCATGCTAGTTTCCATACTTACAACAACCAGAGACTGATGGGTATTACATGGTTATCATTATTCTGGGTATTGTGCAACTATCAGTTACTGTGAAAATCTAACACAGCTTAACACAAACCAGAAGCACACCAAATTTTCCACATGCTAAAGGTAAATGGCAACAGCAGCAACTGAATTCTTAACAGGAAGTGATAATAAGAGGTCAAATTCTAAAGCATCTATGTAAGTACGGAATTTTGTATTTGTATTTTATCACCTTATTTGTGGGTAAAAAGACATTTCTCTTGCAAACTATTTCAGAATTTGGTCCCTAAGCAGCAGATATCAGAGAAATTTCCCATTCAAACCACTACATATTACATTTTCTAACCTTTGTAAAAGCCACACATTTTCACATTTCTCG
>VZTM01002862.1:26575-38214 GCA_013400555.1 Jacana jacana | reverse complement strand
CCCTTCCCTTCCCTTCCCTTCTTCTCTTCTTCCTGCTTTCTTCTTCTTTTTTCATTCTCTTTTTTCAGTTGTTGAGATGGAAATGGTATTGTCTTTGTACTTTGTTTCCATTATATTCTCAGCTGGATATTCAAGGCATCCAGCTTAGCTCAAGCCTGTACCTTTTCCACCCCTAGCTTTATATGGCAGGTGTTGATCTTGTTTGGTCAATTCTTGTGCTTTCCACCATTTCTCAAAGTCCTGCTTCACATACCCAGCCCACCTTCGCAGGGAGTGGAGTGAATGCTCAGTGAGAGCCCTGGACTGATCTTCTGGACTCAACTCTTGTGTATCACTCAAGGGAAAGGTGGTGGCCCAACAGCACACTGACAGGCCGTGTCTGTCACTCACAGCCTCTGCTTGCATTCTGGGCCAAGGGTGCTGGTCGCTCTGCTGGCAGTAGTTAAGCTCATGGACTTATTTTATCCTTGGCTCAAGTTGCTGGAATGTTGGGTAGGATGTGCTGCAGTGCTTCACAAGTGCTTTCTTCATCATGCTCAGCAATGGCTTCTGATCAGACTCCAAACACACTTTGTGCTCAAAAGTAACTGCCAGAGTTACAGCAAAGACACCAGTCCTCACTCTGGCCTTGCTTGAGAACGAGATGGGGGCCGTGGATGTGACAGATCTGAGGATTCAGGAGGACAAACCCTCTCTGATCTAGACTTTGGTGATGGTGAACTAGTCCTTCAGTCAGGCCCTGGGGTGGAGAACATGGAAAGCTGCCCATGGACGGGTGCACAGAATCAAATCAGAGGGAAAAAAGGGCCATCAAGATCCAAAGGGCAGAAAAAGATCAAAAATAAAATATACAGAAGAGGAAAAAGAGCCAGCACAACAAACCCAAAGACATTCAGAGTAGACTTATTAAGGCAGGGGGGGAAATGAAAAGGAAAGCTGAAAGCTAGAAAATTACCCGGTGAGCTGATACAGGATTAGGTTAGGGCTCTAATTGTCCCTTCAGTTAAACTTTTATGGTTTTATCTAGAGTTAAGAAAAAGAAGATGGACTTGTTGTCACGTAACAAGCTACTATTTTAGGCCACAGTGACTATCTTAGATTTTGCTGCCCGGGGTTAATATTTTCTGTATTACTTGTGGGCTATCTCTACAGCACTCACAGCTGGTGCAACCGTGCCACAGCTGCAAAAAACTTCTGTAACTCCTGTCTTAAAAGGGAAGATTGAAACCTTGGCCTTTCCAACGGCAAGGAAAAAAACTCTATTTCGCTTCAGTTTGAATTCAGGACTTCATCTCAAACACGGAGCGTGCTCAACACCGGGAGCTCTGTGAACTTCAGGTCATCACCAAAGCCAAATCTCGCGCGTTCAGGTGGTTGGGTTTTTCTCCAGAAACTAATGTCAGTTGGCAGGAGTTTCTCCCGTTCCTCATAAGCTGTACAGGGTTAGTGTAAAATAAACTGCAATTCTTCTTGCTTTGAAGAGGAATTGCTCTGTGTGGTCTAGCAGAGGCAGGTTTCACAAAGGTGATTAGGAAACAAGCGTTTGCACACAGGACTTTCAATGAGGACGTTATCTCCCTCTAATCCAATAATTCTCGCTTTTTTATTTTCCTGGCCCGGGGTGTGCAGCGCTTTATAGGCAAACACGAGGCAAAACCAGCCATGTGCTCTGAATTACTTACATTCAAATTAGATTGACAACATAATGAAAGCTGAATAATGTTATATTTGGAAGTCATTGATAGAAATCATCCCCAGCTCGTTTCTTGAGAGGATAGTAGGATGAGTGGTTATCTATGCCTCTGCTGCTTCTTTCACAGTCATTTTCTTTTCTCAACTTGCCTGGCACTCTTCAAAAATAGCCTCTTGAAGATATGAATTTTATCTTTATTCTTCTAAAAAAACTATCCTCCTAACTTTCTGGATGGACTCTTATAACACTCCGATTATGTTTTAGAGTTGGTGTACTCAAATCCTCACTGATTTCCAGGATGGATCTTAAATCACACATTATATACCCTTATCCCCCAATACTCTGCTTTGGATTTACAGTTCCAGTTAAAGTTACATCTGTGAAAGAAGATGACATCTTGCTGCTCCCTCTTCTTTTAAAATACCAAATCGATTTAAGGGCTTAACTTATTGTTATAGTTTATCCTGAACCTTCTGAATCACTTCATTGAATTTTAGCAGTAGCTATAAAAAATTCTATACAGTGAAATTATTTGGCCATACTGAGAATGGCTACGCCATGATCCATCAATGCCACTAACTGCCAGCTCTAAAGAAATCCTCCTTTAGTCTCCATTCATCTCAGTGAATCTCTAAAACTATTGCTGAACACCGAGGAGGGTATTTTACTAGGTTTTAATTTTTGTTCTCCTTCTTCCAAAGAGCATATCAATTATATTTACCTGAACTGCACTTCACCATGGAGTGGCTTCAGTAGCTGTCAGGAAGAGACGCCGGGAAGACCCAACGAAATGCGGACTCGTAAGAGTGGCCGTAGTAGTGAGCAAGATAATGGAAACATTTGTAAGGGAGAAGATTACAATTCAGTTAGAGCAGTGATTTAGTAAAGGGAAAGCTGCATGGTTCTGTTAAAAGAAGATCACGTATGACAAATGCATTAGGGTCATTTCAATGCATTGCTGAATTGATGAAGATGAAATCGTTGACATAATTCATCCGGATTTCAGGAAAATATTTGTTACAGACTGTAGAGCAGATCGATTTACAAGGTCAGAAAGCTGAGCATAGGGGACAACTCTTGAAATGGAATACAAATTGGTTTAGGCACAAGAAACAGATGGTGTCAGTAAAATGAAACAATTGAGGGTGCGATGAGGTGGGGATACGCCTGAGCGCGAATCCTGAATGCCACATGATTCAGGTCCCACACCATTCGTTGCGCTAGGAGTGTGGACACAGGCAGGTCTTCACAGCTCTGGAATTAAAAGATCTGCAAGCCTCTCCGGGGTGATTGATTGAAAACAACCAGGAAAATGCAAATCATCGTGGAGAAAAACCATGCAGTAAATGCACCTCTAAAGTCCTCTGTGGACAGCAGAAAAATGCCTAAAATTCACAGGTGATTAACCACTTCTACCTGCTTTTTAAGACCATCTGTGCACCTTGTTAAATACCAAATTGAAACAGATACATTTTCCTGGTGTGTCAGAATCTGCCCAGCCACTAAAGTTGAGACAAATGACATTGTGCTGTTAGTGAAACCCATGAGCAGTGCAGAATCGGAGGGCTGGAGAGTGCAGAAAAACACCCAAGCAAGTGCTGTAACCAGGCTTTGACTTCTTTGGCTTTTACTGTGTGGATTTTTTATCTTTATTTTAGGAACAGTCTGAGAACAGTCTAGAACAGATAACAACTATGACTGAGCAAGCTCATAAGAGGGTGCTAAAAACAAGCGATGTTCTATCAAAGCCTCATTTTTTGCCTACACAAATTGGCTGCCATCCTACTCAAACACAGAAACACCAAGGGGCCTCATTACTCAGAGTGCATTAGGCTGTTAGATAATAGTGTTATCGCTTCTTTTACAGCAGAAGGGCCACATGCCTTAAAGTTTGGATGGGAATTAGGCTCCTTGTAGCATTTGAAGAATGCTTGGGTCCCCCTGCATCTTCTAGCCCTAATGTTGCTTAAACAGCATAATTCTCTTGGACCAGCGGTGAAAGCACTGGATAATTTTATTTATTCTAGGCTTTAAATGCACATATTTCTGTAGAACAAAGATGCTTCTACTTAACAAGAATCTTGATAAAGAATCATTCAGGTTGCAAAGATCCTAAGATCATCGAGTCCAACTGTAAACCGAACGCTGCCAACTCCAGCACTAAACCATGTCCTTACATGTCACGTCTACATGTCTTTTCAATACCTCCAGGGATGGTGACTCCACCACTTCCCTGGGCAGCCTGTTCCAATAGCCCTTTCGATGAAGATACAAAGTCCATGGTGGAGAAAAACCTTCCTGGAGAAAATACTTCTGGCAAAACCACACAGGGTCTGACCTATTCAGCAGGGATCTGGAAGTCTTTGGCTCCTTATCTCTGTACGCAGCTAACCACACCAAATTGCTAGTATACACACCCTCAAAACCACTCCTTGTGCCCTGCTGGCAGGTTTCAGGATTCTCACTTGCAGAAGGTGGCAGATATAAAACAGATGGCTAAAGAAAAATACCATAGGTCAGATACACACGGCATTCATTGCAGTTCACTTTCATTCATGTCCGTGAGCTTGGCTTAAAATCGTGACTCAGAAGCCGTTTCCCAATTTTCATTTGTCCCCAGAAGCTGGCTCTGGAGGACAAGGCAAGGGCCAGGGAGAGCATCTGCTTCAGCCCGTGATTTCTGCCCACTGCTGAATGCGAGCCAGAGCCCTCAGCCCTTATTGCAGTTTTAGGGGGGTTCTGCTTGGCACTGGCTGTTTGGTGCCTCCACCGTTTGTCAGAGTGAATAAATAAACATACCACCCACGTGTGACCTCTCACTAGGACCAGGAGATTATATTTTAAATTGATTCGGTGACCAACAAGCATGAAGAAAAAACCCTTGGTGAAAAAAAAGTTTCTTTTAAAAATAAACAGTTGGGAACTAGGAATAAACAGAAGCAGCTAAGCAATTCAAAGGTAATGCAAGCAGCAATTAATAAATTAAAGGTGTAGATTTACCTTCACCAGAATAATAATTTAATAGGATCATAATCTCATCAGTAAATATGTCACTAATACAAGAAAGCAGCAGGGGAAAAGAAAAGAGTGGATCGCCCTAGAACTGTGTCTACTCCAATGGCTCCTGTGACAGAGGAATTACAGGGTTTAATTTCATTCCATCTGATTCAAGCCTGGAGCACAGAAACAGATCTCTTAATTTCTCCTGTTAAAGCTGTTGCACTTTTATAATTAAGTATTTATATGAAGAGAGGAAGGCTATATCCTGCCAGTTATGGCTTTATCTGGGAAGCAGAAACCCAAGCTTCAGCTCCTTGATCCAGCTAACGTTTAACTGCTTTTACCAGTTGGAGGAGCTTCTGTGGAGATAAAAGAATGCTCACCAAGCTTCAGTTAGAAGAGACTGAGGAGCCAGTCTCCCAGAGGTCTGCACAGTTTGTATGTAAGACAGGCAAACTTCAGCCCAGTGTCTCTGTACCGTCCCATCACCCGTTCTAAGGCAAGGCATTCACTCAGAGTTTGATGAGAAATTTCCTCATTAATCCAGAAAAACTGCGCATGCATTTTGCTTTTGTTCCAGATAGACATTTTCAAATGGAAAATTATTTTGCTGTGAGAGCCTCAATGAATTCTGTTTCCATTTGAGTTTTGTGCTCGCCGACAGCGAGCTCTCTTTCGTTATTCCCTCTACCTTGACAGGGAAGCACGGGATCGGGCTGGTTGTCCTTCGTGTTCCCCACCTTGTTCTTTGCTTACAGTCTGCTGAGGAGCGTAAAATCCCGCTCTTTGTGCCAAAGAGTCTGGTGTGGTCACAGCAATAAATGCCTTTGCAGCAGTCAGACAGCTTTCAGGGATTTGAAATACCCCACCAGTTGAAAAATGAACTTGCAAGTCTGAAAAGCCACTCATATGTCAGCTGTGATGACAGTACTAGGTCACTCTTCAATTTCATAGTAGCAGAAAGTAGTTTGAATTCCCCACCTGGATTTCTTAGTAAAATGAACTGTTTCATATATTTTTCTAACACCCTCAGAGGAACAGAAAATGCGGTGCACGTTTCCTTAGTACCCATCAGTTGTGCCTGTCTGAGTCACTTGACAAAATATTTTCTCTGATCTTATATTGCATTTTTAGTTACATCAATAGCACTATATTTTAAGGGAAATAATAATAATGCAAGGAGGGCAGTGAGAGACTTTCCAGTCTCTCTTGAGAGACTGTCTTGACAGGAGGATTTTGATGCCTCTGGGAAAACAGAATTCATTTACACTAACTCTATATTCAATTGTAATGACAAGGCCTTAAAACAGCCTCTGAGATTTTGTACTTTTTTTCTTTACTGCTGCCTTCTGGTTCCTACTGGCTTGTCCTTATTCTTAGGGTGAGGGGAAGAAAAGCCATGGATTCTTCTGGTGAACATTAAATAACTTATTGATAATCCCTACAGGGTTATCTACTATTGCTAACTGAGACAACTGCCAATTTTTTCCAATACAGCTGAGATCAAACCAATTAATTCCACAGATGCTCTTAAAGAACCTAGAGTTGGCTGAGTTGGATTTGAACACCCCCAGCACCTCCCAGAGCCTCATCCACAGCCAGGTGGCTTTAGGGGACTTCACTGAAGTCCATGTTTGGTGTCAGGCTGAGTACATCAACACAAGAGTGTTTGAACAGAGCAGTTCTGTATCATGGGTGTTTACTAGCAGTATGGGAAGCGGTTGAGCCACCACCCCTGGAGGTATTTAAAAGATGGGTAGATGTGGTGCTTAGAGATATGGTGTAGTGATGGTTTTTGTCAGTGTCAGGTTCATGGTTAAACTCAGTGATCTGAAAGGTCCCTTCCAACCCAGGCAATTCTATGAATCTATGAATACCTAAGGGCTGGCGACCTGCTCAAACACCTCTTGCCAACCAACCTACCCATTTTCTGAGCACTTCAGCCCTAGCTAGCCAGCAAGCACCCACACAGCAGTTTTCCAGTGAAAATTTCCATATTACCCGAGGCAGAATATTTCTCTAGGCAGAAGCCTCCTGAAAAGTTAGATGCTGCAACACCACGGGGCCTTGGAGAAACCAGCCTTTAAAATAAGATTATTGAAAGCACTTACATATGGAGTTAGACATAATGTAACACTCCTAGAAAACCTATACAACAGAGCTGGCTTGCGAGATCACAGTCAGTTCCCATCTCTTCCCTCAAATTCTCCTTTTTCCACTCCCTGCAGGGGAGAGACCTACCCTACTCTGAACTCCAGTACCCAGTCACACCAGTTAACAGTCATACAATGGCTTTAATATCAAAAGAAAATAAAGACTGTCTCCAATTTTAATGTTACGCGCAGCATCCAATACACAGAGGGACAGAATACACTGAAGGTCCAAAACTGCTGAAGAGTTAAAAAAGAACCGCCCTCGCTTTAAAGATCTTTGTTGTTTGCCTAAGATGTGTCCTTCACGGACTTGACTGGGCACAAAAGGATTCAACATAAATGAGTAACTGCTAAACTGCTTCTGATCCGCGGATCATATTGTCCCGCTGACAGATCATGCATGTGAAGTAGAAGAGCTGATACAGGTTAGTGAAACCAGCAATGAACCTGAGAAAATTGAGAAGGCGCAGCTGGAATATCAATGGACAACAAAAGCAGCCTCTGACAAGGAAAGGCGAAAGCAAAGGGAAGCAAACAAACAGGGGAACAGATAGATGCTGAAAGTCATAGTACCCCCCCCAGCCCCCAAGCATAGGATGCTTCCTCCAAAACGTGTGCTTACGGGCGTGAGTGCGTATTTATCTGCCATCAGATCAGCAGGAACATGAACCAGAATAACGCTGATATAAATTAACAAAGGTACTGAAGTGGATGTTTTATCTATGATAGGTTATATCCTCACTCAGAGGTCTTTAAACCCTGATTAAATGGAAACCTGAAACATCTGTGGAGAGTCAGATTGAATCATCCTTCAGGGGACAAGCACGACATGTTTTCATTACATTTCACTTGTGTAGCCTGTCCAGATCTTAAGGATTTACACTGGTTTTTTAATCATATATTTCTTCAGAGCTAGACATGGATGTAACGATGATGTTAGCACAGCAGCACAGACAAATGTTGACAGAAATAAGCTGCAAAATTTGAAGCAATCCATTCACTGGCTTACCCATGGATAAAAAAAAATTGGGTTGTTTCCTTTCTTAATGTTTGACAATGATTTCTGAAAGCTGTGGTTTAGAACTGTTGATTAAATCTCCCACAAGTGAAAACCGTTGGTTAAATCTCCTATGTATGTTTACAACTGAGCAGTTGCACCAAGGAACCACAATAGCTTGGATCTGATGCTGAATGTGTAATTCATCCAGGCCAAAAAAATTTAAAAAAAAAAGAAAGTTTTGTTTTAAAAAGTCTGGAGTCTCCTTAATGAAATGTAGAAAATGCTTAGAGAAATGGAGGGTAATCTGGTGAAAAGACAGATGAACTCAAGATACTGGGGGAAAGATTGATCACAAAGCAGAATTGCAGAGAAGGGAGATGAAACACAAAGCAGATAAGTTTATCTAGTGAATGTAGAGAGGAAGAAAGCAAAGAAGATAACGGATCTGGAGACAAAGACAACGGCCTGGGAGCTGAAGTGGAAGATTGAGAGATGATTTTTTTTTTTTCTTCTTCCTCAGACATTCAAAGACAATACTGCATTCTTCTGATGTTGGCAAGGCAACGGTGCAAAAGCAGCTACTGCAGCAGGTAGGAGGAAGAATCAAGACACCTTGTTAGTTTTGCAATTAAACCAGCAGGTCGGTGCTCTTGAAACCTGCAGTTTTGCTTCCTGGTGATGTTTGAAACTTCAGTTTTCTTGGGCAAGGCAATTACTCCTCTCTCCAGTTTCCTGCTTAAAACCTGAGGCAATAGTACTTCTTTTCTGTCACCGTGTTTTTGAGCTGCCTGAGTTAGGGCAGGAGCTGCACCTCGATAAACATCTCCCTGGAGGCTGGCAGAGAAACCTGGTCCCTGACAGGACCGTTACGCAGTGGAGTCCCAGTAACCCCTGGTAAAATGGACAGAAAGGATCGGGAAAGCTGAAAGAAGCTGCCAAATGGCTTGATAACAGGCACTGAAAGTGATTACTTAAAAATACGTATTTGGGTTCTTTTCTTTCCTTTCTGATCCTATCAAGTGTACTCACGGCACATTTCAGCTTATTTTTTATTTATTCCCTGAATCTTCCTTTTACTTCAAAAGAAAGCGGTTATTCTCATCCAAGAGCTTTCTGAAAAACACCAGCTCTCATCAGACTTTTGATAAAATCCTATGAGCTAGAAACACTGAGAGGGTTTTTTGTTTTGTTTTGTTTTAATAACCTCTCTTTCATGAATATTTACTTCTCATCTGAATAATTATCATCAATAAAAATTAAAACCTTATGTTTGTGGGGAGTGGAGCGGCTTTGGGATTAAAATGAGTGACATCCTGCAAAAACGAGGGTTATCTTTCTTACAAGCAGAACTCTTTCTGCAAGAGCATCCTGAGTCTGGGATACTACAAAACCAAGAAAACAAAAGAGAGAAATTGTATAAATGCAAAGCAGAACTGGGGAAAAAAAGATTCTGTTTGGGTTATCTACCCTAGCAGTTGTACAGCTTTAACTAGTAAAAGTACTATTAAAACGATGGAGTTTCTAATATCATTAACAATTCTTATAATCACTGGGTTTAAATTACAGTTCTCCTTCATTTAATTTTCATCATTTGCTATTTGCCTGTGCAAACAAGATGCTGTTTTCAGCACTGGTTTGCCAAGAAGCCTGCGAGGACATGTAGGACCATGATATATCACACCTGTGACAACATAAACCACAAGAAAATATGAACAAAGAGGAAAGACAAATGTACCCTCTAAAGCACTGAAGTTACAGAATGCCTAGAGATGAGGAACAGATAATTTAGGAGAAAATGGGCTATAATTTGGAGAAAATGTCTACGTTTGATTTATAATTTGCAGGTGAAATGTATGAACTCCATATTTATCAAAGTTCCATGCTGAAGCTAGCTGTTCTCCTGGACTTTTTTTGTATGGAGATAACCATAGGCATTTATTAAACTTGATAATCTCAGATTCAATGACAGCTCATGCTTGGTTTAGATGCAGCCTACAGTTCTTCCCATATAAGCCATTAATTAAGCACCTGGAACAGAAATGGATGCTCGAAGGGATGTGAAGTTGCCAAAGGAGAATCCCTCAGCCATTTTAGAGATTGGAAGGACACTGCCTGGATGCCAAACCACAGATCTTAAGAGGGGGGAAACTGGGGTAGTGAATGGGACATGCACGATGTATTGTGTTGTCCTGCGCTGTTTTTCTGTTATTTAAGACAAAAAGTAATTGTGGTTTAAACTGCTGGAGTATTCCATGCAGTGACATTTGGACTGTGCCTGGAAAATGTAGGTCCCGGGAGCACTCACTGTGTTAGGATTGCACATGATGCGCCTCAAGGTAGACCTGGTCTGTGGGGACATCCCATGCAGTGGCTATAGCCACAAAGCTGTGGAGGGTGCAGCTGAGCCGTGGAGGTATCTGGAAAGGTTTGGAGTGCCATGTGGGTAGCATGCTTGGGACACTGATGGAGGAGGCTAGGCTAGCAGGGAGAAAATGAAGTCAGAACGTGTCCTGGGTCATTACATTATTTACACCTCCATGAACTGAGTGACAAGAGACATCGGTGCCCAAAGTAGGCAGTGTTCCAGCATCACATTTTAAGAGGGTTTTCTACCTCTTTGTCCTCCTGCTGTGTCTTACTTTACTTGTACAATGTGGTTGTGTACCGAACTCACAGTGGTTTTGTTACATACAAATAACATCTAAGGTGGATGAAAAGCTGGACATGAGCTGTCAATGTGCACTGGCAGCCCAGGAAGCCAACTGCATCCTGAGCTGCATCAAAAGCAGCATGGTCGGCAAGATGAGGGAGGTGATTCTACCCCTCTGCGCTCGTGAGACCCCACCTGGAGCGCTGTCTCCAGCTCTGGAGTCCTCAACGTAGAAAGGACATGGACCTCTTGGAACAGGTCCAGAGGAGGGCCACGAAGATGATCAGAATGCTGGAGCGCTTCTGTGAGGACAGGCAGAGAGAGTTGGGGTTCTTCAGAAGTCTCTGGGGAGACCTTACTGCAGCGACATATAAAGGGGGGCTACAAGAAAGATAGAGGAAGACTTTTTACAAGGCCTGCAGTGGAAGGGCAAGGGGCAACAGTTTTAAACTGAACAAGAGTCAATTTACACAGGACTTAAAGAAGAAATTCTTTGCTGTGAGGGTGGTGAGGCACTGGAACAGGTTGCCCAGAGAAGCTCTGGCTGCCCCATCCCTGAAGGTGTTTGAGGCCAGGCTGCATGGGGCTTGGAGCCACCTGGTCTGGTGGGAGGTGTCCCTGTCCATGGCAGGGGGGTTGGAACTCGATGACTCTTAAGGTTCCTTCCAACTCTAGCCATGCTGGGATTCTATATGAAACTCTTGTGCTGCAGAGCAGCACCCTGACATCAACACCCTCATGGACAGCTCTACAGGTATGTCTGCCTGGGAGGGCGGCAGAGCTCAGCTACTATTGAGCGCCACATAAAGAGAGAAGGACCCTCCTCTGAGGAGGACTCTGCCGGGCCCGGGGCTGTCGCTGCTCCCAGCCAGGGACCCAGCCGCTCTCTATTCCCGACGGGCCCTCCCGCTCGGCGACCGCGGCCCNGCCGCGTCTCCCAGCTGCTCCCCCGCCGGGGCGAGGGGCACAGCAGGCGGGAGGGCAGCCCGGCCTAGGGCTGAGAAGGGCCCCGACCCCCGCGGGAGGTGGGCACTGAAGCGTCGGCTGGCAGGGCTGAGCTGTGTAACCCCAACCCCGACTCCCTGCACGGCCGCTATATATTTGGGAGGAGTGCCTGGAAGCCTCTGGCCTCCATCAGCTGCC
>VZTM01002862.1:987-26485 GCA_013400555.1 Jacana jacana | reverse complement strand
AACGCTGCCGCCTGTGAGGGCGGGTGGGCGGGCAGCGGGGGACAGGCCTGGCCCGACGGGGGACAGCCCTGCCCCGGAGCGTCCCCTTCTCTACGACAGGTTTTGTGTCCTTCCTTCACCCGAGTCACACATGAAAAGGGCTTGGAAGCCTTGGTGTCCTGTGTACAGTGTGTTAGTAGAGGAGGGACCATGAGCTTCAACAGGTTTTCAGCATACAGGAGAAGAAAATTGTGTTGTCCCCATTAAAAGATGGCAAACTCAAAGCAACTTGAGGTCAGTGTACTTTAAAAGATTATTATCAAAGTCAAGAGTACGAGTCACGCTGGTGAATTCCTCTGATTTCAGGAGGGCTTTGCCACCCTTACAGTATGTGAGCTTGGCCTCGTGCCTTGACCTGTCAAAAAGACGCACGAGTTCAGTGTCCTGAGTCTGTCCCTTCTCCTGATGACTTCAGTGGGACTTTGGGCACAGCCCTGGGCTAGTGCAGTACATCCAGTATTGGGAGTCTGCCTATGTAAACACACAGACTAATCCAGAAGAAAGTGAAAAGTATGCTTCTGGTAGGATCCTGATTGTGCAGTGTTGCGTCTGACCTCTCATTTCCCAAATGGAGTTTTAATTTGAGGGCCAGGGTGGCGTCAGGTGGCAGGGAAGGGTAAGAGATAGAGACAATTCATTCAGAGGAAATGGCCCAATTCTTGGCTTTTAAAAGTCATTTAGCATTACTTTGGAGCTTTTTTTTACTTTTGGTATGATTTAACCTAGAAACTCAGACCTGAAATTGAGCACTTATTTATGTTTTAGGGGTTTCTTGATTGTAGTTTAATGACTCTGCTAAGCTACATTCTTGAAAATACTTAATCAAACACAGAATTATTTTTTTTTCAGGAACAACTAGCAGTCTAGTGATTTATATTCCATTTTTCCTTCCTTCTCTGTTCCCACAGCAGGCCTACAGCCTCTTTTTCTGCATGAAGTCTATAGCATGTGCTGTCAGGTGTAGGCTTCTGTCTTTTGCCTTCCTCTTCTTTTGGCTATTATGCTTAATTTTGTTTAATAATAATGAGTAATTATTTTGTTTAATAATAAAAAGTAGTAAGTTTTTCCAGTTTATGGTATCCCTTAGTGGGACAGATCTTCTCCAGGCCTCTTAGCTTCAGTGACAGGTAATTTTTGTTCCCTACACATTTCGTAGATGTTTTGAAGTGCTTTCAAACTGTAAGATAACACAGGCAAGAAAAGACTTGGTAGCTCTAAATAAACACTCTATAATTTTGTAGTATGGCTTTTCATTCTTCATTAGATGAGAAGAATGCTTGGCTTTTTCAGTGTGTTCCAGTTTCTTTCTGTATTTACTCTTTTGTTCTTTCCTTTTGACTTCTGTTCCCTTTCGTTGCCTTTTGCTCTGTACTCTCTCACACATCTTTCTCCACTTTTATTATGCTCACCTCTAGCTTCTTGCTTGTTCTTTTGCCTCCACATTTTGTGTATTTTTCCACTGCAGCCACATGCATTTCGGGCCTAGTGTGCACCTGGTACTCTGAACAATCTGCACTATATGTACCTTGAACATTCTTTAAACTAACTCTGAATAGGATGACGTAGGAAGGAGTACTGGGACAAAGTCAACTGAGCAAATAGTGGAGGAGCAGAAAAGAGTCATTATTTCCACTGATAACCTCACCAACTGTGAAGACAAAAGAACAAGCTTCAGAAGTGAGAAGCCACATAAATTTTGCCCATTCTTTAGCTGAGTTGAAGCACTGCTGGGGGATGAATATTTGTATCTAAAAGGTAAAGTACTCTGTTGGGTTACCACATAATTTTTGCTTGGAGTCTGGGGTTTTGTCTCACATTTACCTCACTGAGTCACCTGTGCTTAGGATACTTTAAAGCCTATGTAAAGCTCTAGGATAAAGACCTGATCAATAACTGCTTGTTTGACACAAGTGAAACAGCCATAGCAAGAACTTTTCTTGTTGGCTGGACTGAGGTGGTGGCCTAAGTCTTCTTAGAAACAAGTGATCTTCCTAAAGCTCAACTGTCCCAAGAGTAAGGCCTGTTGCTTTGAACAAGCCTTTGAATGTCTCTTATTTTATAAAAAGAAAAAGCCTTGGTGCAAACAAAGTATGTCTCCCACCTGCAAGAGGGTGAAAAGAGGAAAATGTGTCAGTTCTTAGTTGCTTTGCTGAGTGCACTGCTAGGAAGCAGTCGCAGAGAGGTGGTTACACTGTACTTTCCACTGAAGAGAATAGAATGCTTGACAATAATTTTGGTCACCAGAATCTTGCTGAGGTTTTGAATATCTGTACTTATTTCTCAGCCTGACAGCCACATTTATGAATATGCTGAGCTGTTGACTTACACAAACTCAAGTGAGTCAGTTCCTTACTAGCTCAGTTTTCCTGTCTCTATATGGGAGATGAAACATTGCTAAAACCCACAAATACAAATGAAAATGACAGTATATGAACTTTGTTCACGGGTAGTTGGGGGCTGCTTTTTGAAAGGCTGTAGAAGCTTCCAGCTGTTTATGTTCTGCTGCGGAGAAGGGTGTGATTCCAGTTTTTGCCTGAATCCTTTGTAATCTGTCTTGGAATTGTTTGTTCTGAGGATGGGTGACAGAATCGGTGATGGAGAAAGTAGTAGGTGGTATGAGTTGAATATGAGTAGGTGGCATGAGTTGTATTTGGGGTGGTGGGATAGGTTGAACAGTACTGGGACATCATGTGTGGTAGGAAAAAACCACTTTGGCGTGGTCTGCATTACCACCTCTGTCCTTGCTGTAGAGAGCTGACTTCTACAAGGTTCGGTCTCCGTTCTGCTGAAGTCAGCGGGTGTGCTTCCATTCACTTCATTGAGAGTTGGCACCCATCCTAATTTAATACTGCTGGGAGAACGTGTACTTTTGACGGTGTTTTCCAATGGAAGCAAGAAAGGTTTCCTAGGAAACCCATAAGAGTAGAGTGGTTGTCCTCTGTCCTTTCTGCTAGCTTCTCCCTCGGATTTGCCAGCTTATTAAATCCAATGTCAAAATGCTCCTCTTTTCCTTGTCACCTCCCACACATTAGAGCATTTACTCTATGCTATTTACAGCTACTCATATGTGACTGTGCCTCCTAAAATTAGTTTGAAGAAATTTAGTCTCCATTTAATCTGTCATTCTCAAGAGGCCATTTCTTGATTATTAACTGTGTATGGTCTGCCCCAGCAGAGGGAAGCGACACACTTGTGCTCTTGAGATCCCTGGCCTAGTAATTGCCCACCTAAAACTTGGAGAAAGAGTTTTGGGGGCTTATTGAACGTGTGGCTCTTGAGCAGGGGTTCTAGTTGAAATAGTGACATGTTCCAGATGTGAATTCTGAATAAGAGTGAGAAACCTAACTTTGCTGTAGTTGGCAGAGCATGCCTTTCCCATTGGCTGCATGATACTGGTTTTTAATGTGGACTAGAGAGAAGAGGAAGGAAAATCGGTGAGATTTTCATGTTTATTCTGTCTCTCTAACTTTCTGTTGTGTTGCTTCTTCATACAGGTGTGAGATGTAAGTCACCAAACCTACATGAGATATGAGGGGACCCGACAGGCTTTGGAGCCACTGATTTCAGAGCTTTTCTAAACATGGGCAAATGCCAGTGGCTGTAGGGAAGACCAAAGTGGAGCTGAGGTCCCTAAGGTGATTGGGTTGGTGTTATAATGGTTTTGTCATTTGGGAAAGGAAGTGGAAACACTAAAAGATCTGGCACTGTGACTTCCTGCTCTCCAAAGTTCTGGGAAGCTATGGGAGAGGTGCTGTGGTAACCTTCAGGTATGCTGAGCTTCCAGGCAACCAAACAAGTCTTTGCTTCTCAGTTTTCCATGTTGGGCTAAGATACCCACAGGGGTGTTGAGGAGCAAACACAGGGAAATTAATCATGGAATCGGATTCACAGCATACAAAACTTTTAAGGGCTGGGCCACCTTGCAATATAGTGTCATTTTCACTAATCAAATCAAACTGTGGCCATTCCTAAGTGACCACTCAACGTGTTGTGGTGTAATACTGCCATCAAGATGAGACATGGTGGTCTGGGGAGCTGCTTCTGTCACTTAGATCCTCAGTGGGTGGTACCAGCCTGGGGTGTGTTACAGCGGTCAGGTGGTAGCATGCGCTGGGCAGCAGGAAGAGCCGAGCTGATACCGTGGGGTAAAACCAAGGACACTGCATTGCTTCAGGTTTTATCAGAGATGAGGATGTGAGCAGGCAGCTGGCCAATACCTGTGTATTTCTCTGGTTTTTGAATGCTTGACTCTTTCAGATAAGTTGGAAAGCTTAAGTCAAGGAGAGCAGCATCACTGAAACACAGTCGACAAACACCCCAAATAGTGATGTTATAATGCATCTGGGGACTCTTTGGTCTGTCGTTGGCACAACAAAATTGCTTCCAAGAGTACAGTGAGGAGAAAGTCAATAAAACCTGAGCCAGTTTGAAAGCAGCTGGATTTCTTGTCCAAAAGATGGTGAGGATTCATGGTTTTGCTGAGAGACTGGTGGACAATAGGGTTTCCAGGCCTGTGTACAGGGTGGTGCCCCATCAGTATTTGGAGGATTCTGGGTCCTGGAATGTAGAGGTAACACAGGATATGATCTGCAGTGATTTGGAGATAGTATACTATACTTTTACCCTCAGAAAATGAGATTTTCCTTCTTGGTGCTAACTGCCCTAAAACCCCTGAGTATAGGCCAATAAGTTGTACTTAAATTATTTTGTGATAGGAGTTTGGTGTGTTTGTTGGTTTAAAAAAAGAAAGTCTAAAACCTTGACGGTGTCCCAGCTTCATCAGATTATTAGACCATGTCTACGGTGTCGTTAATGAGATCTATCCAGATTTGTGACTAAAAATAGCAATGGACAAATACAAAGTGTTTGATGTAGAGGGTCACCTTGGTGCAGTTACACTCTCCTGTAATGTCAGTCTCTTTTTTTACTCAATTTCACTGAAGTAGTTATCTGGTTGTAAAGCAGTTCAGGCAGTAATGTAGGATGTCGTATATATTCCTTTAATTATTATGATCTTCCTTGTAGCAATTATAATTTGCTTTATTGCAGATAACAGCGAATTGGTAGATAAAAGTCACTAGACAGATAGGAGAAGTTGTATGTTGTAGCCTTTAGATTGAAAGTGTAGCAGCTGGCTCTTGGTTTAACTTTGCTTTTTAAGCTCAGATTCTTTTGGAACATCAATTAAAAAGAAACAAAAGATAATAATAATATTTCATACCAGCTGTCGTTCACAACAATGCACTTGTTTGTCTCGCTCAGAGTCAGTGAGACATAGGCTTTCCTCTTCAACTGCAGAGGAAGAAATCCCTATTGGAATGCCAGAGGCACCTATGGAAAATTTTTTCTCAGCCTATATAAGAAAATTTTCCTTATTGCTTGTATTGCTCCAAAAAGACTGTTAAACTCTGTTCCTTTTGATAGCATACCAATTTTGCTGCACTTATTTTTCCCTAGATGGGAAATTGTTGGTGGGGCTTAGGTGTTTCCCCGAGTAGAATCCATTTCTGGTGTACAGATAGGACAATTTATGGCCATTATTAGGACTTTTTATGTTTTAACATTCAGGACTATATATATTAAATAACCTCTTTGAGGTCTGCCTTTGTATAATTTGTTTTTCCTTCAAAAATGGTAATGAGAATTGGAAACACAGCTCTGTCGAATAATCAGATTCCACAGAAATGCTCTGGCTTTACTGCTTCTTGTACCATAAACCCATGGAAACAAATTACTGTACGTTATTACTAATGATATCCAATTTATGTGGGAAAGTCAATACATGCAAAAGGCAAAAATGGCTTCAAAAAGTCTTCTGGGTGGTCATTTTTGTAGTAAAATCCAAACAGTACGTGGATGAGAGATGCCAAGCCCCTTCCCTCTGTCTGGCACATCATTAGTATGTGATTCATCAACTTAAAATGTGCTTTAAACAAGGAGGAGGTGATTATTCCTTTTTGTTTAGACCCCGAACACAACTGTTAATGGTTACATTTAATCTGTTTATATGTTTAATCTGTTGATGGTTCCTTGTCCTCAACCAAACAGATAATGGACATTCCCTTGCCAAGCGCTGCTGTGAAAGGTAAAGCCTTCTTTTAGGCTTTGAACGTGTCCTCTGTGGAGAGCTGTGACTCACGGCAGAAGCGAGATTTGTTTAGCACTAGCTCTGCATTTCCTGCCTGATAAATATTATTTTTATAGTGTCTTATCCACATGCTGCAGTTCAGTTCCCACTCCCTGGTACACCGTTTCGTACACCGCTACCCGTGGTGGGGCTGGGAGGCATCCACCTGTGGTGCGGGTATCCAAAGGGGAGATGTTTGACTGTGCTCTCCTCCCACTGTGTATATTGAATAGGCTCCAGTTAGCTTTGGCTGTGTAGACCAGCTTCGTTCTTCCTGGTGGTTAAAAGAGCAGGGCAGGCATTTTGGTTCAGGGAGTTTGGGCTGTTGGTTTGTTGTTTTTAAAAGCGATGGTGAGGTTTGCTTTTTCTTATTTTCCTTTGCCGTTACTGTATCAGATTGACTTGGATGGAAGGGATGGAATGTACCTGCAGCAAGTTTGATGATGATACAAAACTGGGAGGGGTGGCTGACACACCAGAAGGCTGTGCCACCATCCAGTGAGACCTGGGCAGGCTGGAGAGTTGGGCAGAGAGGAACCTGATGAAATTCGACAAGGGCAAGTGTAGGGTCCTGCACCTGGACAGGAATAACCCCCTGCACCAGTACGGGTTGGGGGCTGGAGAGCAGCTCAGTGAAAAAACACCTGGTAGTCCTGGTGGCCAACAGGATGACCAGGAGCCAGCAATGTGCCCTTGTGGCCAAGAAGGCCAATGGCATCCTGCAGGGCATCAAGAAGAGTTTGACCAGCAGGTGGAGAGAGGTCATCCTCCCCCTCTGCTCTGCCCTGGTGAGGCCCCACCTGAAGTCCTGTGTCCAGTTCTGGGCTCCTCAGTTCCAGAAGGACAGGGAACTGCTGAAGAGGGTACGGCAAAGGGCTGTGAGGATGATGAGGGTCCTGGATCACCTCTCTGATGAGGAAAGGCTGAGGGACTTGGGTCTTTTCAGTCTGGAGAAGAGAAGACTGAGGGGAGATCTGATCAACCCCTGTAAATACTTAAGGGGTGGGTGTCAAGAGGAAGGGACCAGTCTTTTTCCAGTGGTGCCCAGTGACAGGACAAGAGGGAACGGGCACAAACTTGAACACATGAAGTTCCACCTAAAGATGAGAAGGAACTTCTTTCCTCTGAGGGTGGCAGAGCTCTGGAAGAGGCTGCCCAGAGAGGTGGTGGAGTCTCTGTCTCCGGAGACATTCAACCTCCACCTGGTCACGTTCCTGTGCAACCTGCTCTGGGTGGACCTGCTTGGACTAGATGATCTCCAGAGGTGCCTTCCAACGCCACATCATTCTGTGATTGTTAGTATTTAAAATCAGTTTAGTGAAGGGCACATTTTAGCATTGACTAAGACATGAAACTGGAATAAAAGGAGAGAGATTGTCAGGGGCAAATCTCTCACTGCAAGGGAAGGAATTATTTTATCAAGTTTGAAGCAGTTTTCCATGTCACTGTAACGACTTGCTGACAATATTAAAGTTTAGCTTCTGATACCTTTCAGTGCTTTATCAGGGGACTTGACATTTGTGTAAGGTATCCGTGAGGACATAAGTACACAGGTACAGTTGCCTTTGTTGATGCCAAGGCATCATAACCCAGAAAATTTATGGCAGGATTTCAACTTCGGTATTGCCAGAAATAAAATTAAGCCAAGGTGGAAGTGTCCTTTTTGAGAGTTCAAATCCTTCTTGGAATTGCTTTTTTTTTCTTTTTTTTTTTCATTCCCTTCCTGCTTTTTTTGCAACTAAGCATTTACCATTTTTGGAACACGTTGGCTGTACCGATGTACCCAACTCACTCTTCCCTTTCTCATTGACTTGAGACTGAGGTTGACAGAGTCGGTTCCAAGCAGGTAGTACATACGAATGTCCCAAAGAGCAGCACTGACTCGAACGGCATGGAAGTGCTGATGCTCTTGCTTTGTGCAGGAGCCCATAATGACAAAGTACTCTTGTCAGAGTATATAATGAAACTATAAATTGTTTTCATGACTGCTGTGATATTTGGTCTCTTGCAGAGCACATTCCGAAAGTATTTAGTGCCACGTCTTCTGTGAGTAACATCAGAAATAGAAATATATGCTTTAACGTGAGCGCTGCCAAGTGAGGGGTGAGAAGAATCTGCTGATTGAACATCACCTGAAGTGAAAAAACTTGCCCTGAAACTTGTGATGGTTAACGTGAGGCTGCTGCAGGAAAGGGTGGCACACACGTTACTGTTTCTTCCTCCCGATGGGGAAGGGCAACGAAGCAGGTCAGACTGATGCAGAACAGCCAAGGTTTGCATGTTCTGCTTTGCTTTGAGCAGGAGTCTGATGCACCAGGCGGTGGCTAGAGGAGAAGGCTCACCTGCCTTCCTTTCCCAGTCAGGTTTGCAATATCCCTGCATTATTCCCATTGATTTTACTCAACAAGCACATGCAGATAGTATTACAGCTGAAATTGGTCTTTTTCCCTGCACCAGCAGGGTGTCACATTGAATTTTTTCAGACTCAAGGTAAATTTTGGCTGCCACTCGTGCTACTGTAGTCCTGCTTCACTGCCCAAGTGGAAAGATGAGTCCAGAGGACGTTGCTGGTGGTGGGGAGGAGGAAAAAGAGGAGGAGAAGGGAAGGGAGTATGAGGTGGGAAGTGCTGATTGCGAACTGCCAGCTGGACAGAAGTAGAAAAGGGAGTTTGCAAAGGCTGCTTCTTTCTAGCAGCCATCTCAGGGCTGTGGGCCAAAACGTGAGGCTCTTAATACTACTGCACGTGAGGGAACAAGGATGAATTGCTGAACTTTTCTAACTCACAGTGGTCAGGTGAGCATGTGGCCTCACAGATGGATTTTGCAGGCTTCTGATACAACAGATTCATTTCTCACCCTTTTTCAGTGGTGCCCAGTGACAGGAACATGAGGTAATGGGCACAAGCTTGAACGTAGGAAGCTCCATGTAAACATGAAGAGGAACCTCTTCACTTTGAGGGTGCCAGAACCCTGTAACAGTCTACTCAGAGAGGTGGCGGAGTCTCCGTCTCTGGAGACATTCCAAACCTGCCTGGAGGTGTTCCTGTGCAACCTGCTCTAGGAGGACCTGCTCTGACGGGGGAGTTGGACTAGATGATCTCCAGAGGTCCCTTCCAATCCCATATCATCCTGTGATTGTTACTAATAAGCTAAGATGACTTTTGGCAGGCTTTGATCTCATGTGGAGAGCCTTCTTCCATCTTTACAGAAGAGAAACTTGAGCCTTTTGAGTCCAGTACAGACTGTGGTAGAAAAGACTTGTCACAATTATGTTGGTTTTCTTTTTTTTCTCTCTTCTGCAGTATCTGGTGTGCAAAAGGAAGCTGGAAAGTAAAAAGGAGGCGTTGCTAATCCTCTCCAAAGAGCTGGACACCTGTCAACAAGAAAGAGACCAGTACAAGCTTATGGCCAACCAGTTGCGGGAACGACACCAGTCTCTGAAAAAGAAGTACCGGGAGCTGATTGTAGGTGGTTCTTTATGAATGCTGTAACTGGGGGACAAGGGTGAACCTCAAAAAAAACCCAACCCAACCATGATAATAACATGGAAAGAAGTCCATAATGACTGCTGTAAAAATGTTTAGGTACTTGTTTACAGTAGTCCTGCTGCTGTACAGCCCTGATCGTATTATCACTCATTTGTTCCGCGTTGATGAGGTAGTGCCTGTTAGATAAGACACAGAAAGACAGTGCATGCTCTGAGGAAATTAGTTTCAGCCATAATTCCATTTAAAAACCGACTGTGGTATTATTATTCCGCAGCAACTTAATGTACTGGTATGAAAAATAATGCAACATAAATTTGTAATGGCTTGCTGTTCTAGAAATGTAAACAAATCTTCAGCCTCAGACAATTTTTGGAGTTGAAATGAATATTACTGGTATTAATCAAGATGAAGTATTCTAGAAACAATTTTGATAACATTTTAGCTAAAAGACGTGTCCTAAAGTTTCATCCACACAGTTAATGCAGGAATAAGGTGCCAATAAAATTTATCCATTTATTTGTAGGATGGGGATCCGTCCCTTCCGCCCGAAAAGAGGAAACAGGTAGGATTCATTTTTCAGTTGGTGTTATTTATCTGCCACAAAATTACTTCCAAAAAAGTGTGAAAATCTTACCTAAGAAATCTGGTGAAAAGCAGGCATTTCTGTCTATGGAAGTGCTCAGTCTTCAAACTGTAGCTGCTTGTGCTTTTGTCTAATTACTCCATAATTGTTAATTTATTGTTGTGAGTGCTGTTTTCCATCCAGGTCACTTGGGCTTTAGGTTTTATAAATGGTCAGAACAACGTAATTGCATTTTATGGTTCCCCTGAAAAGCTTTTTGCCTGCTTACTTTGTTGTTGTTGTTGTTGATGTTGTTCCTGGAGATCCGCAGTGTGTCCCTGTTGTGAGATGCCGGTTGTCACATCCTAAAATTACCTTAATTTTTTGAGAAAAATGGCACCCAAAAGACAGTGTTTGAGCAGGGAGAGGAGAACCCAAAAGAACAAAAATCGTTACTGTAATTGCCAGCTCTAAAAGTCTTTGAACCGTGTTTAAAACATGGTTATTACATTCTTTTAATGGGTCAGAAGTTTTACTCATCATCCTTTCCCTGGGAGTCTGCATGTAGTTCTTGCTATTTCCTTAAAAGTTTGGGGGCTTAGGGTTTTGATTGTTTTAACCTAAACTTTCAGAGGCAACGTAATTACTCCCTCGGGCACTTAAAACAAATAGCTGCCGAGAAGCCAGTGGCTCAGTGTAGAATCATTTAACTTCCTCAATATTTAGCATAATTTATCTGAAATTCTGTTATTTCAACAGAGTCCCAATAAAAGTTTATGGCCAGATAAGTTCATGCATTCTGATTACTGAAACTGGAGCTGAGGGATATACAGTGAGAAGGACAAAACCCAGTGCACTATCTGGGTCATTGCAGAGATAAGTAGGAAGGGAGATTTGCCACACAGTGGCAGATTGCTCTCCTGTCTTTCAAAACAAAGAAATCTGACACTTGTTTCTAAAATAATAGGAAAACTTAGTCTGTTTTGGCAAATCTTACCATGGTAAGTGCCTGGAAAGTCCTGTAATAATCTAGTTTAGGAGTCTTTTTGTTTTCCTGAGGAAGTTACATATTCACACTAGGTAACAGTGAAAGAAAGAAAATCTTATTCCCAGCTGGGCCCACTTCTAGCTCTCCCCCAAGGACAATCTATACTTTAGCCTACAGAAACAGGCTGTTAGTGCACTTCTTGAGTTTTCATTTTCCCAGGAAGTGTGTCAGTAGCATACAAGGTGGATACTCTGGAGTAGTTAGGGTCATCTTTCTGAAAAAGAGTAGAGTTTTGATTTGAGAAATGCATCAAAGGATGAAGATGTTATTATTTTCCATTATTAAGGCATAACATTTCTCTGCACTTCCTCATCTAAGAAAGAATGAAGTTCTCTGTGCTCTTTTGGACTTTCTCCATTGCCTTTTTATCCAGAAGCCTAGTTACCTTCTGGGAGAAGTTTGTGACCTCACTCCCTTCCTAAAAAACAGAGATCCTGATCCTTTAATGAATTTTATATGACACAAACATGCATATTGCTCTTCTGGTGGTCAGAAATGAGAGGAAAACATGGCAATGTGCTATCTGTTAGGTTTCTTTACCATAACTGAGAAATTCTGTTGAAACTGCAGTCTAGAACCTTAAAGTAATAGGTGGGTTGGAATTGTTTCTTTCTTCTTCATCTCTGCATTTTTCGACTTTGTTATCAATCATGCTTTTTGACTTCTTAAAATATCTTTGTTTTTCACACTGTGCCTTCACTCCTTTTTTGTCAACAGAGAAGTTTCATGGTTTGTATGGAAATGTCACGTAACCAGGCAATTTCTTGTCAGCAAGCAGTTTTGTAAAACTGGAGTTACTTAAAGGTATCTTCACGTGCAGTGTTATCCCTCTCAAAGCTGTGTGTGCAGTGGGTGCCAAGGATTGCTCTGTGTGTTGGAGAACAACTCTGATGAGGAGAGAGGCTGAGGGAGCTGGGGGTGTTCAGCCTGGAGAAAAGGAGGCTGAAGGGAGACCTCCTCACTCACTACAATTCCCTGAAAGGAAGGTGCAGAGACAGGAGTTGGTCTCTTCTCCCAGGTCACAGGTGATGGGACAAGAGGAAATGGCCTCAAGTTGCACCAGGAGAGGTTCAGATTGGATACCAGGAAAAATGTTTACACAGAAAGGGTTACTAAGGCTTGGAATGGGCTGCCCAGGGAAGGGGTTGAGGAACCATCCCTGGAGGTATTTAAAAGATGGGTTGACACAGTGCTTACTGACGTGGCTTAGTGATGGGTTGTTGGTTTTTTACCAGAGTTAGGTTGATGGTTGCTCTAGATCTGAAGGGTCCCTTCCAACCTAGGTAATTCTATGATTTCTATTGACTTCTGACAACCAACAAAAGCAGGAAATGAGAGGCTGTGCTACTGACACCTCTTTCCCTGCAGTTTTACCATCACAGCCTGGGAGCTGCCGGGGCTTTCCTGGTCCCTCTTACCAAACATTCACAATTAAGTGCTGGGGTTGGAGGTAGTTTTGTAGTGTTTCACGGGGTCAAGTGTAGGACAATTTTTGGATAAGTAATGGAAAGGTGAAATGTTTCAGGAGGATATCAACACTGAAGAGGTGATTTTGGTGCTAAAATTCACCAGTGATGGTGAACAATAGACACCTCCCCTTTTGAAAAGCAGGTTAAAATGTTCCTCTGTGGTTCAGCCTATACAAATAGAAATGTATTTGTATTCTGCAGTGGTAAATGCATTTGCTGTGATGCAAAACTTTTCTAATGACACTGACAAACACATACTGGATTTCTTGAGGACAGCATTGCCATGCTGGGACACTTAGAGGGGAAAAACCCAAACATTTCTAGCTTGATTTATACCGAGTATTCTTTTCACTGATGCTGCTTATATTTTCAGTGTAGCTTCAATTTTGGAGCAGCTTTGTCATTGAAATAACACATCAGTGAACCCCTGGCCTTCTATACGAAGCCATATTAAGCCATTTTAATACAAATGAGTTCCTTTGAATAAACAAAGGTGAAGTAAAAGGCACAGTTAGGAAAATGCCTGTGCTGGGCTACAGCCCTAAGGACGCTTTGCTTAATTTCACGTCAGTGCGACCGCTCAGTTGGAGATAATGGGTTTGCAGTGGGGTTGTGTGTCAAGAATAAAGCCACGATGCACATATTCACTGGCCAGGGTTTATATTTGTGTTTTAAATGTATATTGTGTCCAGTTCTGGGCCCCTCAGTTCCAGAAGGACAGGGAACTGCTGGAGAGAGTCCAGGGCAGGGCTACCAAGATGATGAAGGGAGTGGAGCATCTCCCATAGGAGGAAAGGCTGAGGGAGCTGGGTCTCTTGAGCTTGGAGAAGAGGAGATGGAGGGGTGACCTCACTGATGTTTATAAATCTGTAAAGGGTGAGTGTCAGGAGGATGGAGCCTGGCTCTTCTCAGTGACATCCAATGACAGGACAAGGGGTAATGGGTGCAAGCTGGAACAGAGGAGGTTCCACTTAAAGATGAGGAAAAACCTTCTTCAGGGTGAGGGAACACTGGCAGGGGCTGCCCATGGAGGTTGTGGAGTCTCCTTCTCTGGAGACATTCCAAACCTGCCTGGAGGCGTTCCTCTGTGATGTGCTCTAGGTGTTCCTGCTCTGGCAGGGGGATTGGACTAGATGGTCTTTCAAGGTCCCTTCCAACCCCTGTGATTCTGTATGAGGAACCAAATTAAATGGAGATAACCATCACAAGATGGCAGAATGGTTGAGGTGGGAAGGCAGCTCTACACTTGTCCACCGAGTCTGTGGCAGTATCATAAAAAGCCACCAAATTTATCGGGCATGATTTGCCCTTGGTGAAGCCATGTTGGCTGTCTCCAAGCACCTGCTCTGGCAGGGGGGTTGGACTAGATGATCTCCAGAGGTCCTTCTGTGGTGGGATTCTTGCCTGGTTCTCAGGGTGGCAGATGCTCAGAGGAGAGTTTTCTTGTTTTATGTCAAGTGACTGCCTGGCAAGGCTCTGATTTTGTTGTTTTTCTGTGGGGAAATATGACCCATATTAAATATAGTTTGTTTAGACTGCCCAGGACCTGTAATTTCAAAAGCCTTCCCTACGTGGCTTTTCAACTTGAAGAGAAAAATACAATAATTACTGTTCTTTACGGTAAAGAAGCTAGTGCTGGGGGAAGTTGTCAGCTCTTCTCCCTTGGAGTGAAGAGTGGTAGCCGGTAAGCAAAGCGGGTTTTTCTGCATCAATTCAGCCACTGCAATCATATGAATGCATTGGAGGAGAAACTGCAATTAAATTGGCTATCAGTCACACCCATCAAGTGTGCTTAATGTTTCCTCAGACTCCTTTCTTCTGTCAGCCCTGTAATGCAGTGTTCTTCTTTGTTTGAAGGTGTGCCTGAAAGAAACATAAAAGACTGTAAACTGCAGTATGGAAATGCTTTTTTGTATTTAAAAATACTTTTAAACCATAGAGGTATGTTGGAAATGCCCCTTTCTTCCCCTTTGCCAAATTACTTCTTCAAGCAGTATCTAAGGCAGAAAGTCTTTTTTTTAATATTTTTTTAAAATGTCGGGTGAGATTTATGTGCAGGAGAATTGAGAGCTATATTAAAGACTGTGTTACTATCCATCATTTTTAAAGTGGTGTGAGGGAGAATAACAGCGTGTGTACGTGTGGCTAGATTTGCAAAATTGTTAAAGGAGCTGGATTCAGGTGTAGTGCACGATGCCAGGGATGACTGTTTGCAGTCACTTTTGTGGGTTTTTTTTTTTTTCCTTTTTCCTCCCTTCTTGGGTCATTGGTCAGTTGTGAGCAAAGATCTGTTGCTGTCTGACAGGCATTCACTGCCTTACCTTAATAAATATTTATAGGTATGCACTGGCTTAGGTTAATAAATATTTATAGGTGTTTTCCTCAGGAGTTTCATGTGTTCATCTGTAGCCAAAAGTAAGGCTCTCTTCCACCTTCTCTCCCAAAAATGTTCTTGCAGACTTTAACAAAGTCTAAGTGGAAAAGGGTGAAGTCTGCGATCCCGTCCCATTGAATCTTTCACTCTCTGGTCTGTTCTGATTTATGGTTCTCCTTTTTCTCCCTAAGTAAGAAAGTTTGGCACTTCCCACTCGGCCCTCTCACATCCATCTTTTTCTCCATCCTTCCTGGCTTCTGGTGGGATTATTGGCTGTGATCATCCTTGCTTTTGGTCAGAGGAGAAAGGAATCATGGGGACAGTTTCTTATGTCTAATACTGCAGTGGGGAGTCGGAAGTAGGCCTTGCTGATCCTTATGGGTCCCTTCCAACTTGAGATGTTCTATGATACATGGAAGCATCCCATGACAGAGAGATGAAGCACTGTTCTTTAATATTACACAGGGTTGCATTGAGAGAGGGTAGGAGAAACAAAAAGGTTGCTGTAGGGGCAAGCCAAGATGAGGCAGCAGAAGGGTATAGACCTCTACGTCGTTCCCTCCCATTACCCACCTCAGAAGTCTCTCTTTGTTGGTACTTCAGTTAGTTTTGAATGGCATGAGTGGAAGAAGGCTCTGACAGTTACAGGAATCTTTTTAAGGCTTCACCTAGAATCAAAAGAAACTGTTGAAGAAATTGAGTCTAGAGAAACTGAATTTGGCTAATTTTCAGAGGGTTGTTCTCTGTTGCATGCGTAAATGATATGAGCTTTATTGTCTGCAGAAGTAACCTGTCTTGAATTTCTAAGTGAATTCTGTGTTTGTTCTATGAATATTGAAAAGAATTTGCCAGGTGGAAAAATGAATTGCCTTTCTCCTTGCATAGATTTCTCCCCTTTCCTCAGAAAACCCCCCATGCTTACAGGTTCACGGAGCCAGTCCTCCATTGTTAGTTTTATCATCTTTCAACCATATGCTATGTTTTCTTCTATATGCCAAAGAAATGGTACCAAGTCTGGGTGTCATTCAACCTATCTTCTTGGCTGGCTCTCCTTAAGCCCAGCAGAGCACTTGTGAAAATCAAAGATTTCTCCTTCTATCCACGTTTAACCCAAAGCTTTAATGAGGTCTGGCCAAAAACTTTATAGCTCAGAACAATCTAACTTATACATTGTAGGGAACCTCTAAGCCAGGGAGATGAATAATTGCTGGAGGCTACTTCTGTGACATAGCTTGGGTGTTGTAGTGTAACAGGAGCATAATAGAAGCTTTGCATTAAGGAGCAAGTCTATACTTAGCTCATTGTAATGCTCTTAGCATGCTTAAACCAGGCTGGTTTATCCTTGTGTCCAAGATTCTTCATTTAAAGTTTTGGTGGTTGGTTTTGCTGTTGGTTTTTGTTGTGTTTTTTTTTCCAAAATCCCTATCTCAAGTATAAAGGTTTTTGTCACGTTGTCGTTTATATGACTGACAAATAAAATTCAGCATAGAATTGCAATCCCAGGGAAATGGTTTTAAAAGAAATAAATCTGAGCAGGAAGATTTAGTGTGGGCACGGTAATGCCTTTCCTGCAGTTTCTGGGAGCTGGGTTTTAACTCCAGGCTGCTAGGATCCTGGTGGTGTGGCTGTAAACACTGATTAGTGAGATTGAGTTCTTCCCAGGTGTTGAAATTACACGCGCTATTGCAGTCTTAGGAGTTGTTCAAAGTCGTCACAAAAGAGGACTTTATAAATAGAAGTGTTTCAAAGAGGTTTGTGCAGATCGTGTTCCTTTTAACTCAGTCTGGTGGTTGGATGGCTTTTATTGAAAGTCAGCTTTCTTAAAAATTAAAAAAAAAAAACCCAAACCCTGCTTCTGAGCAGTAGCCATAGATACTTCAGCTTAAATACAATTTCCTGCAAAAGCAGATTCTTTCTTTTAAACACCCAGTAAGAAGTACCCCTCAAAACCATTGACTGAATGAGTTCTGAAGCTCCTTGATTCATTCAGTCTGTGAATGACTCTTGCACATTTGTGTAATGTATAGGGAAAAAATGCATTCTACCAAAGCATACTTGAGGAGCCTTTTGTATTGCTTGAATGGTTGCTGACTTGAAAAATAAAATTAGAGGCAGCTTAATTTTGGCCTTATAGTTGGCTATTTACATTTCTTGCTATTAGTCTGTTGCCAAGTTATTTATTTGCAGTCTTCAGGTTTATCAGCAGTATAAAAAATGCTTTGATCTCTTCCAAAACTATGGGCAACTCATTTTCTTCTGAACCTTGGATCTCAGAGCACTAGAAGTAGATACATGGCTGAGTGATGGGTTTTATCAGAGTTAGGCTGATGGTTGGACTAGATGACCTTAAAAGTCCCTTTCAACCTAGACAATTCTATGATTCTGAGTACAGAAGCTGCAGCAGTGAATTAGGCTTGTTGCTCATCAAGTAGGATGTATCAGTTCCTCAAGTTATTTTTCCCATTTAAAAGTTTGAAGCCATTGCTGTTTTCACCCAAGTGGAATTTGAAGCCAGCTTCTTCATCTAGTAGGATACAAAAGTTCTAGTAGTAGTAGTTCAATAGCCTAATCCTGCAAATGGCCAGATACATGCATAGCTATGTCCATGTTAATATTCATGTTCATGTACTTGTGTTAGTAGCTCTCTTAAATGTAAAACAAGGATGTGTGGAAATAGCAGTTATTAGTAAAGAAGAGGAAAGTTGCAGGAATGGCTGTCAGACCTTGTTGGCTTGATAGTGGGTGAGTTTTAGCTTTATAACTCAGCTGTGAGACTGTAAAGTGGCAGTGAGCAGGACTGGCTAAAAGAGCAGGGCTGAAGAAGAAAGAGATACTAAGACAGAGAAATGTGGGAGTTGAAAGAGGAGGATGGTGAGTAGGTCAAGTAAAAGTAACCGTGACATACTGAGAGAGAGCTGGGAGCCGTCAGTTGATGCACTGGCCTCAAGCCCCGGGAGTCCACCTCAGGGTATCCAAGGAACACTGACTCAGGAGGCTGTGCCTTTTGTCTAATTATATGGAAGTTTAAAACTAGCATTTTGGCAACTTCGTGTCCATATTGTCAGAGTACTCTGCATTTTTCTCCTCCCGTCAGCCAAGGTACCAGAACTAGTGAATGGTTTGGTTGGAAGGGACCTTAAAGACCATCCAGTTCCAACCCCCCTGCCATGGGCAGGGACACCTCCCACCAGACCAGGTTGCTCCAAGCCCCATCCAGACTGATCTTGAACCCCTCCAGGGATGGGGCAGCCACAGCTTCTCTGGGCGACCTGTTCCAGTGTCTCACCACCCTCACAGCAAAGAATTTCTTCCTAAGATCTAACCTAAATATCGCCTCTTTCAGTTTAAAATCGTTCTCCTTTGTCCTATTGCTTCACTCCCTGATCAAGGGTCCATCCCCATCTCTCCTGTAGTCCTTTTAGGCCCTGGAAGGGGCTCTAATGTCTCTCTAGTACCTTCTCTTCTCCAGGCTGAACAACCCCAACTCTCTCAGCCTGTTTTCATAGAAGAGGTGCTCCAGTCCTCTGAGCATCTTTGTGGCCCTACTCTGGACTCATTCCAGCAGGTCCATGTCCTTCTTTTGTTTGGGGTTCCAGAGCTGGTCACAGTCCCCCTACTGGGGCTCACAAAAGTGGAGTAGAGGGGGAGAATCACCTCCTGGCCACACTTCTTTTGATGCAGCCCAGGATGCTGTTGGGTTTCTGGGCTGCCAGTGCCCATTACTGACTGATGTTGAACTTCTTATCAGCTAACACCCCCAAGTCCTTCTCCTCAGGGCTGCATCCTTTGCCCAAAGCCTGTATTTGTGCTTGGGATTCCCCTGACTGAGTTGCAGGACCTTGCACTTGGGTAGAACTTCATGAGGTGAAGCTTCACACCTGAAGCCTGTCCAGGTCCCTCTGGGTGGCAGCCCTTCCCTCCAGTGTGTTAGCACACAGCTTGGGCTGTGTGCCTGTGTCACTGACAAGGATGTTAAACAGCACTGGTCCCAGTACTGACCCCTGAGGGATGCCACTCATTACTGGTTGCCATTTGGACATCGAGCTGCTGACGACAGCTCCATGAGCATGGCCGCCCAGCCAATCCCTTATGCACCAATCAGTGCATTTATCCAACCCATGTTTGTCCAATTTAGACACAAGGATGTCATGTGGGACAGTGTCAAATGCTTTGCACAAGTCCAGGTAGATGACATCAGTTGCTCTTCCCCATCCATACAGGCTGTCTGTATCTCCTACTATTAAACATAAAGGAAACCCAGTGACTTTTTTTGTTCTCTCTAACAAAGCATGAAGTCTCAGTACCAACAAGAGTACAACTAAAGATGGTTGCCAGATAAGGAGTAACCAGAGAGTTTCTTTTCATCACCACACCACTTACACTCCTCTCCATAGGCACTGATATCTAATTGATGTTTACTCCTTTTTCTAGGCAAATCTTGCTCAACTACTGAGTGAGGCTCAAGATCGAAATAAGCATCTTGGAGAAGAAATCAGGGAGCTTCAACAGAGACTGGGAGAAGTAGAAGGGGACAATAAGGTAATTGTAAACTTTTGTTATCAGTAAATGGCATGGACTGTGTAAACTGGACTGGAGTTTTGCATTTGCTTCTTGGGAAAAGAGAGAAAACAATGGGTTTCGGAACCTCTAGAATACTTTGATTACAATAAATGCTCAAACCAGTAGAACAAAAGAAGCTTGTATGGGACACCAGTAAGTGTGGCTTATTACACATTTTTGTATGCTGCTTTTGCTCTGTTGTCCTTAACCAAGTATTTTGTACCTAGCCTTGCTTTAATCATCTCAGACCTTCTTTAATTTTTTTAACATATTTTATTAGTGATGTTTCCTCTCAGGAATAAGTGCAGATAGGTATGTCTTCACCATGTGATAATTTTCTTTTTGGTTTGCAATGAAAATGAAAAATCTCAGTAGATGATGACACCAAGGGAGGCATAATTTTTCCCCTTGAAAATATGGAGCATTTGATCACAGATATATATATATACATATAGTGAGCTTTGTATTAGGCCCTCGTCCCATTACCCTTACATAACCAATTTATTTTATTGCTAAATTTAGCAAGTTATATGGAACATTGCTCAAAATCTGCCATTTGGTATTAATCAAACTCCTGTTGTCTCTGTTAATTGAAATATTTAAACTCAAGCCAAATGTGTGTAACATTCACAGCTGGAGCTGTGTGCAGAAGTACCTTGTGAGATCAGACTAGGGAGAGGTTGCAGTTGAGACTCGAGGTGGTTAACGAAGTAAAAAATGAAACAAATAATGAATAATCACTTCCCCCCCTTCGAGTACAGTTTTAAAGCTACAGGATTTAAAGCTGTGAATAAAAATGATGCAACTTATAATTATTCAGGTGGGGTTGGGTTTTTTCATTTAAGTTTTAAACATATGTATATTGTGACAATGCAGTTTTAGGCATTGTTTATCAGAAAGACCTTCCTTGAGGGCGTGCAGGGAGCTGGGAAAGGTTCAAGTGAGACCTTGTGTCTGTAGTGTGCATAGCATTCCGTGAGGCTTCCTCGAGTCCTCAAAGGCCAGCTTTCCCAGTGTTTCTTTTCACTGGCATGTTATTGTTTGAACTATATTACAGTGTAGAAGGCAGCACCTTGCAGCTCTCTAGTACCAATATTATGCCATACAGCCTTCCCCAAGCCAGTCCTGAGCAGATAACAAAGGGCTTGTAAGTACAAATGGAACACAAAGGTAGTAAAATCACAACGAGAAGAGGAGACTGAGGGGTGACCTCATGAATGTTTATAAATATGTCAAGGGTGAGTGTCAGGAGGATGGAGCCAGGCTCTTCTCAGTTACATCCAATGACAGGACAAGGGGCAATGGGTGCAAGCTGGAACAGAGGAGGTTCCACTTCAATATGAGAAAAAACTTCTTCACAGTGAGGGTGAGGGAACACTGGCAGGGGCTGCCCAGGGAGGTTGTGGAGTCTCCTTCTCTGGAGACATTCCAAACCTGCCTGGAGGCGTCCCTGTGTGACCTGCTCTGGGTGTTCCTGCTCCAGCAGGGAGACTCGACTGGATGAGCTTTCAAGGTCCCTTCCAATCCCTGATATCCTGTGATGTATTTAAATATCAGGACTGTATACCTATTCCAATTCCTTACAACAACATGATCTCGATAAGACAGAGGCTACTTTGTGCCTGCACTGACTTTGTTTAGGTTTGCCTTTCTGGGTTAACTTGATATTAGCTGGTCATCTTTGTGACATCTGTATTCTCAGCGTGAGTTTAAGTTCACACTCCTCATAGTGAATGGAAAGTTACAAAATAGGGTTATTCTGCCCAGCGTGCCCCTCTCCCAAAGGTGTAAAATAGAGCAGCACTAAATAAAGAGGGGGAGGGAGGAAAGAACTGCATCAGTTGGGGATTAATTTAGACTAGGATTTTCATTTTTGGAACACATTCTTCACTTTCCTAGTAAATGAGAAGCAGAGCTTATTTTAGAGGCAGGTTGGTGGGTTTTGAAGTGCTTAAAAAAGCATTGCCATCTCTCTGAGGGATTTAACACACTCCTCCCATGTCAGATTTCACTCCCTCCTCGTTTCAGTGATACCATTCCTGGCTTCTTCCCGAAGCCATTCTGCTCCGGGCATCGGTTCTCCTGCGCTGGCAGCTGGAGCTCCTTCGGGCAGCAGAGTCCAGATAACGTGGGCTTTATACAAAAACAAAGAACTATAATAATTTGCTTGTTCTAACTTTTAGTTTTTTTCCTTTTTTTCTTTCTTATTTTTTTTTTTCATTCTTCTCCCTGCTTTTTTCCAAAGGGAGGGGAGAAGGGAGGGCATCGTGCCCAGCTGGTCTACGTCAACCTTACTTCTGGCGTGAGGCGAGCAAACAGCTGCTTTTGCAGCGAGCGAAGCTGCTTATGGATGAACAATTCTGCCTGTGTTTGAGCAGGGGTGACTCATGCAGGCTTTGTCACCGAGTGGCAAGGGCTTTGTAGGACCAAAAAAGACCAAAAAAAAAAACAAAACCCAAAAAAAAACCCCAACCCCAAACAAACCAACTCTTTAAATATCACACATTAGCTCTATTGATAAAGAAGTGTTTTGATGGCTTGGCTTGTTTTTCACCCCTTTAACGTTTGCTGCTCGTAGGATGCTGTCACTTGGATTAGCCAGAAGCCCTCAAACCAGTGACATTTTGCTCGTTAAGCGCGTCATCAGTTAGGCAGGAACAGATTACTTGAATTTGGTTGAACTGATTTGATTTATTATTTTTTTCCCCTTTAATTTCAGCTAGAATTCTCCTGGCACAAATAATACAACTTCTTTGGGCAGTCTCTGGGGGATTTGTTGCTGCAGCCTGAGAAAACAGAGCAGTAGCGGGACTGCAGCGCTCCGGCAGCAGATATCTAGGACTGTTCATTTTTATGATTGATCACAATCTCTTATCAGCTCTGACACATGAAAACTATTCTCTGTTTATGATAGTTATTTGGAAATCTTTCTCCTTCCCAACATCCTGGCAGCGACGCCGGGAGAACAGTTGCTGAACCTTAGAAGAGGATGGTTAGGAAATCTAATGCTCTCATGTAAAAGGGGTGAAAATGGAAAGCATTAAGAGAAACTGGAGGCTTCTGGAAGACTAGATGACTCAGTTGCCTTCACTCGAATTCCTACCCACGCATAGAAATGGGTTTGTAAGCTGTCAAGGGCAGTGCTGAGGGAGAGGAAGGCAGAGGAACACGAAGGCTTTGGTGTCACTGAGGGTTCCTTACCGTAAGGCAGACAGGCATTCATGCAGAACACGCTAAACGTGGTGCGTATGTTTTGGCAGAACTGGGGCTTCAGGTAACAAATTTGCATAATTCTGGTCCCTTTTTCAATTATTCAATTCAAAATTAACATTTTTTTTTTAATAGAGGACATAGTGAAGGCAGTTGCCATCAGTGACTGTGGCTGAACAAGGTGGTTTCTGCCTTCCACGAAGGATTTGCTGCTTGGCCTTGTTTCCGTTTCCCTTCTGTGTGTTTTATCGGTAACCGGGAACCTAGAACTTTGGTGCTGGCGTTGGCTCTGGCCTCCTGGCCTTCACAGCAGCTACTGGGGGCACCGTGGGGCTGCTGCAGAGCTGCTACTTCATGAATATTTATTTCAGCTGACACTGATTCAGAAGAAGGTGTGATGTTCAAGTAAGACCTGGATTTTCCTGTGGCGGCGCTGGGTTGTTTGGTGCCGTTAATTTAAATCCACTCTGCTGTGGATGCTGCTCACAGAATCCTGAGGGGTAGCATTAACCTAGTCTCTAGCTGCAAAAGGAAGCTGAAAACGAGGGGTCCTTTCCTCGGTGATTTCTGAACACCAGAAATAAAAATACAGCAGCCAGAGGGCGGGTGTATGAAGTTTATAACACGGCTCTAATCTGTGAAATAAACTCTTAACCCTCTGGCATCACACTCAGTATCTCTTTGGGTCACAGCATTTTCGGGGAAGGTTTTTATAGCAGGTGGTGCTGCCTCATGAGACATTCAGGATGCAGAATTAAAGGACTTGGCCTGTTCTGCCCTGTCAACTCTCTGATTGGCCAACTGTCTGGAAGAAGCACTCTGTCGTTTTATGGATTGCAGTTTTACTTTATTTTGTGTTTGTTTATAATGCTGCTTTTACTGCCTCAATTTGGATTTCTGAAGCATTTTTGTTTGGTAAGAGTCCATGCATAGGGTTTTTGGGTGGGTTTGTGGGGTTTTTGGGCCTCAAAATTATTAGTAAATAGAGTTCTCCATTTATTGGCAGGCTGTTTGACCTTGCAAGTAGTAATTGCTTGCAGTTGTAATTGCATCCTGTGCCTCACCCCCTCCCGGGCTGGAGGAGGGTTGGTTGTGGTGCCTGATCCAGTTCCCAGCCTGGGGCTGAGCCTTACGCACAGGTTCTGCTCTGCTGCAGGCACTGGAGATACCGGGAAAGTGCAATTCCCTTCCTCGTTCCCACTTTTTCTGAACAAAGCCGAGTCCTTGGAATGTTACTACATTTATTTCTTCCTGCCTTTCTCACTAGTGAGAGATTTGAGAAATGAAATCAATCCAACTGAATTAAACCACGTTACTGTGCCTCTTGTTCACCAGCCTTTCAGCCTTTAAAAAACCCCAGCAGTCCCGTAGCTATGAAGCCATCCCAGGATTTCCTAGCTGCCTTTCTTTATCTACACAAGTGAATCGGAAATGAAGGGGAATTATATCTCCTAGGATCCATTCAGCCTTACTAACTGTGCTTTCCCCATGGGGATAGGGAAATGTAGTTTGCCAAAACCAGTTACCTTTGGGGGCACATGGAACCGCTTATCAGAACAAGTTGTACTGGCTTCAGTGACTCGCACTGAACTGGAGCCGAAACAAAGCAGGGAGGATGATTTTGGTAGTCTTTCTTGCATCAGCAGGATTTTAATTGGCACATTGCAGCTCTGGTGACTGGCATCCCATAAATACCAAAGATAGATCTTTTAACGTAGAGCCTTCTACTTCAGAAGATTTTAATTTATATTTTTCCCCCCTCCCCTAACTCTGCAATATAACGATGTACATTCCTTCCTTGCCGCAGTCAGAGATCCGGGGAAAGTCAGGCTGGTTATGGTGGAGGGTTTCTCTGGTCCCTGTGGAGCTGCTACGAACGAGGCCATGGGGAGGCAACACTTTTGCTTGGTTGTACTCAGCATAAACAGCTGTAAATGCTGAATGCCTTATAGATCGTTAGTTTACTACTCCATGGTTCTTGACAGGGAGTTGCTTTCTGCTTCGGGTATCAAACATAACTCTGTATTAATTCACAGTCTGCTTTCACGAGTTTGCTGGCTGGTGGAGCATTTTGGCCAGGTCTTTTTGTTGTTGACCCATTTGGTGGTTTGCTTCTTTCTGGTTTTTTTATATGAATTAAGTTTTGGGAGTAGATGGGGGAAACTGTTCAATATATTCATCATATCACTGTTCAATATATTCATCAATGACTTGGATGAGGGAATAGAGTGCACTGTCAGCCAGTTTGCTGATAACACCAAACTGGGAGGAGTGGCTGACAGGCCAGAAGGCCGTGCTGCCATTCAGCAGGACCTGGACAGGCTGGAGAGTTGGGCAGGGAGAAATTGAATGAAATAGAACAAGGACAAGTGTAGAGTCTGGCATCTGGGCAAGAACAAGCCCAGGTACCAGTATAGGTTGGGAAATGACCTGCTGGAGAGCAGCATAGGGGAAAGGGACCTGGGGATCCTGGTGGGCAGCAGGATGACCATGAGCCAGCACTGTGCTCTCATGGCCAAGAAGGCCAATGGCATCCTGGGGTGTATTAGAAGGGGGGTGGTTAGTAGGTGGAGAGAGGTTCTCCTCCCCCTCTACTCTGCCCTGGTGAGACCCCATCTGGA
>VZTM01002859.1:128426-153965 GCA_013400555.1 Jacana jacana | reverse complement strand
ACTTGTATTTACGGCTAAAGAATTACATTGCTACCAAAGAAAGCATTTAAGGTGGAAAGTGATACACTGTGGGTTAAAACTTAGATGTGTATAGATGTAAAAGTAAAGAGATAGCTTCTGACAATGAGAAAATAGCCTCACTGAATGGCTTGAAGTCTGCAGCCTTTAATTTGAAAGGGGACATGGTAAGCCAGAATTAATATAATATTTGTTCTATGTGTACACAACTACATCCATTGATGGTTATAAAATCTCACCAAGAGCTCATGATGAATTGTTTTGGAATTTAAAATAAAAAAATAAAACCAAATCAACATCTCAGTCAGAATAAAGCTATTTCAAGTCCTTGGTTAACCCACAAAGGCTCCTCCCACCCACAAAAGAAAAAAAGGCTGGCTTTTGTTTTGGTGCAGTCATAAACCCTTAAGTTCTCTATTCAATTTATCTAGAAGTTGTCCAAGCTAGATACTTTTGCCCAGGAAGCTTATTTCCTCAGTTTCTTTGTCTTTCAAGCCAACTGTAGATTTGCAAATGAAAACCAGAAGAGGCATCTGCTGAGTAAGGATATTTTTCCAACTGATAAACCAGTTAAGCTGACTTGACAGCATATTCAGCACATTAGAGGTGAAGATGCTGTACTGAATGAAGAGAAATAAGTATCTTTGTTGCATCAGATGAAGGAGAAAGCTATTATCCTGATCACAAGTTTTAATAAAGTATTTTGTCCCAATCACAAGTTTTGACAAAGTATTTCTACTTCAGTTTAACTGCTGCTCATTGCTAGTGGCAAGTAATGCTATACAGAGCCTACCCCATGAACACTCAGAAGCAGTGTGCACTTATGTTTGCATATAGCTAGTTAAGAAGAACCACATGGCACATCTGCTATGCTTGCTATCAAATCACAGAAAGCTTGATGATTGTAATGAGTAACATGAAAAAAGAATTAAGAGTTCTTCAAATTGTCCTGACACATATCCGAAACACTGAAATACATTGCCATGCAGTGCAAAAAAAAACAGTCTTGTACAATTTATATCTGAATGAAAGAGCTTTACAGCCTTTTTATTCTTGTATGGAGGTTTGTATGCCTATGTGAAGAGATGAAAGATTAAGGAAGTGGGAGAAGAGGAGCAGAATGCCAAACACACCACCAGATTAAGGACTGGGAGCATAGACATAAGGAAAACCAGGAGAAAGATATCAATATGCTTTTCTCTGATTTTGTTGAAGTGACTTATCAGTTTGTTGTTGGATTCTTGATATAAGGAAAATGGACTAGAGAGCATCAATTACCAGTTTCTCATCTTGTCTGCAGCTGCCCCCATCCCAAATTTTGAATAATCACTTGGGTCAGCAACAATTCACATGAAAAATTTAAAACAGAAAAGCCTAAGCTTTCTGTGCCCTCTCAGAAGGATTAGAACAATATTTATGTAGTTTTCTACCTTGTTACTGGACTTCCATATGCAATTTTGTTCATTTTTTAAGTTTTGGGTTTTTTTGCATTCATCAAAGTATACCCCAAAGTATGAAAAGCATATTGGACAGTGGGCTGAGACAGAAGAATTTCGACAAAGTTTTACGGAATTACTGTAACAGCTTCAATCAACTGCTATTATTTAATAGGGTACTGATAATATTCCCCCTTCAAATACTGAACATAAAAAGACACAATATTCACAACAGCTTAAAATGAATAGGAGATATTTGCTGCAATTATTAAACTTTTTTTTTTTTTTTTTTTTTTCTCTTAAAACTGTATGTTATCACGTTACCTTAACAATCCTTTGAGTAAACCTTTTTATTCCACCTGCTCGGACTTCCTGCTGAGTGACCACGTCAGTGAAAATCAGACACAAGGTCAGCCACACAAAGGAAGAAAGAGAGGGTGCTGGTGTTCACATCAAAAACAGCTGTACATGATTTGATCTTGCTTTTACCAGTGTTAATGCCTGCCATGTGGAACATGAGTTCAGCTTAAGTAATTAGTAAGGGCACTAGTCTTTTAAGGTGCGTTGAAATACATGCAATGCTAACCACTGTGCAAGCTGATACTGCTCTGAAAAAGGAAAAAAGACCACACAGAGCAGCTTTCAGCAGACAAGTTCAATTCTTGAAGAAATAGGTGAGTCAAAAGCATTTTAAGGTAACTGTTTGGTAAAGGAGCCTTCACAGCAGTAACATCATTGACAATAATTACTGACAAAGGTTTTTCAGGTACATATTTCAGCTGTAGTTTTCCTAGAACCCTTTGGACCTATGGAGGACATTTCTGGGTTTGGTAGGTAATTAATAGAGTTATCCTAATTTTTCTGGATCTGGAGTGTCAACAAGACACTAGAGATCTCCAAGAGAGACTGAAGAATGTGGAGTTCTTATTTTGTTTTTGCATATTCGATACTATATTCCCTTACTGAGCATGCAGTAGTTGAGGACATCAGATATAATGAAAAGTCCTGTACCTTTTCTCAAGAGATAAGGATATCAAAAGACCTTAATTGTTTTTATGAAATTACAATTCTAGAATCCCCCTAGACCAGGTGCCTCAAATCCCCATCCAGCCTGGCTTTAAACACTTCCAGGGATGGGGCATCGACAGCTTCCTGGGGCAACCTGTTCCAGTGCCTCACCACCCCCACAGTAAAGACTTTCTTTCTAGTATCTAATCTAAATCTCCCTTCTTCCAATTTCAAGCTGTTGCCCCTTGTCCTGTCACTACACTTCCTGAGAAAGAGTCCCTCTCCAGCTCTCCTGTAGGTTCCCTTCAGATACTGGAAGGCTGTTATAAGGCTGATCTCCCCAAAGCCTTCTCTTCTCCAGGCTGAACAACCCTAGCTCTCTCAGCCTGTCTTTGCAGATGTACTCCAGCCCTCTGATCATCTTTGTGGCCCTCCATTGGACCAACCTTTCCAAGAGGTTCCTGTCCCTCAAAAATTGAAAAACCAAAAATAACACAACCTGTTCTTTATCCAGAAAGCATTATTTATTTTTAACAAAATGTTAAACTAATTGTGATTTTGTAATTACAAAAATTGCAACTGAGATTTTAAATAACCCAAGCACATTTTAAATAGGCATTAAATTTCATGATTTCATGATCTAGCAATGCTTCCTTGAAGGCACAGTACTCACAGCTCAGTAGCTCAGATCTTTTCCTTTCCTTTCCTTTCCCTTTCCCTTTCCTTTCCCTTTCCTTTCCCTTTCCTTTCCCTTTCCTTTCCCTTTCCTTTCCCTTTCCTTTCCCTTTCCTTTCCCTTTCCTTTCCCTTTCCTTTCCCTTTCCTTTCCCTTTCCTTTCCCTTTCCTTTCCCTTTCCCAAACCTTCCCTTCCCACCATTCACCCTATCAATAGAAAGCTATTAAGAACTGTTTATTGCTTTCCCAGCTTTTTTATACTTATGAAGTTTCAAAATATCTCCCATGTGGGAGAACGAATAGGATAATATACAGACAGAATTCTGTTTATTCACTTTCAAAATTTTGATGAAAAAAATCTATACCTTTCAAGGCCATACAGTCTCTTTTATTTTATCAATTTTCTGCAAAACACTCTTGATAAAAATAACTTCATATAATTTGCGAATTTTGAATTTACACTACTGACTTAAACAAATCAGGAAAGATATCTGTGAAAGTTTCACATTGAACATTTACTTATATTAAGTTTGAGGCTTGGATTTGGGACTGTGGTAAAGTGAATTAATATGTAAATTGTATTCCTTTGTATATATATGAATTTATGGAAATGGAAATCCATATTTAAATCCTGCAGAGAAAATGCATGGCAAAAACCAGAGGTCTTCTGTGTTTCATTTATACAGCAATATAGAAAAGCAGATAACACCACTGAAGATTCTTTTGCTAGAGGAGTATTAAACTGCTGATCACCAAATATTGATGGGACTCACTTCTCAGTAGCTCTCCATGATTTATGGGTACAGAGACATCAAACAAATGGTTGTTCTGTCAGCAGATGTTTATAATAAACATTTTTATATGCGCAGATTCATTTCAGCCTGTAATGAAAAGATTTTACCTCACATAGCCTATATGATTTAATTTGGTTCTTGAAGTTCTGATGAAAAAAATAAAAATAAATGTTTAATTTCATATGGAAAAAATTGAGCACTGACATATTTGAGTTTTGGAGGCTTTTTAATGAATTCACCTTTCAGCAAAATGTTTCAGGGCTATCCGATTCGTGTTACCAGGCAGGGCAGAGACAGGATTGTTTTTAAAAATAAAATACATTCTTAACTGATCTGACCATATGAAAATATTCAGAAAACAATAAAAAGCTGCAGACACCTTAGAAAACTTCTCTAGTACATTGTGAGTGGCCACTGAATGTCTCAAATTCAGAGCAGATATTTTCTACTTCTGTTTTTCTATTCTTCTACCTATTTCTTCTACTGTTACATAAGATCAAAAGGTGGTAATCAGAAATAAGAGATATCATTCCCAACTGCAGGACTATAAAATTTGTCCCATTTAGTGCAATGTCCAGTGCTGGTTTGCTTAACTATTCTTTCCCTTTCCTTTTATCCAATAGAACACTATCCAATAGAAATCTTGTTGCAAGACATGGGGCTGCCCATTATCCTGTAAGGAGAATTCCAGACCACAGGAATGAGATTTTGTGTTAGCTGATCACAAAGAATATCTTTCTCTGTGAAATGTAAATAAAAATTAGTTAAAAATAGGAGATAGCAGCAGGACTTCCCAAGAAGGAAACTTTACATAAGGGATGAAATACGTGCAAAAGAGGGTGGCTTTCTGCATATTTGGAAGGACTTTATTTCTAACAGGTTTTCCCCCCATGTAAAGTAACCAGTAGACAGAATATGGTAAAATTGACCCTCTTACGGGGGTGATTAAGACACCACTTCTCAGTCAGGAGGAATAGACAGAAAATTCTTAGTAATTAATTTTTTTTTTAGCACTTTATCCACTTGGACCAGAGAAAATAGTTTTAACCTATTTACAGATAGCTACCTAAAATGGCAGTGGCTTTTCTGCCAGAAAGGAAAAAAGAAAAGCTAGTGGGAAATGCAACAGGAGAACGATTCTCAGGAGTCAAGAGGATGTCCAAGCCACAAATACATTCCAGTAGATCACTAATGAGTGAACATGTCTCATGTCCTACCGCCTGCTATAATCACTCATTTGATTTAAACAACATTTGGTTCCAATGTGTGTTTCATTTCCAGAAGGCGGGTAAAAATCTAGCTGAAAACCATATTCAGTGTTGTCTTTACTGTTTTGATTAATTTCTAGGCAGGATGACTGTGGTTTGGGTCGCTTTGAGCACTGGCATGAAGAGTTTCCACAGTTTGGCTCGCAGTTTACTATGACCAAGTTTTGTGGCAGCTAGATTCTTTGTTAAAACCTGGTTGAAACTCAAAATTTTATTTCCACAGGAAATGCTGATGTTTGGGGAGGGGAGAAAAAAAGCAAGCTCCAATCAAAACTGAAAACTAATCATTTTCTGAACTCTTTGTAGGGGGAAATTCCAGGGGGTAAAAATTGCTTCAGGAAGAACGAACTGTTGGAGATTGATTGTGAGCAACAACCTGGGTGGCCCCTGGAAACTGGGGACCATGAGATCATTCCATTTCAGAAAATCAAAGATAGCCTGAAACATTCAATGTGTTGAGAAGAAAGTCAACACCAGCAGGGCCCTGTAGCATTTCCAACTGCATGGTAGGAGGACCAGGAAAGTTAAAATTGAAAGTCTCAGATAATTTAAGAAGATTCAAGTTTAGTAGTGAGAGGGCTGCCCAAGGTTTCATGACTCATAACACAGGATGGACCCAGGATGGACTTCAACTTCATATCCTGGACTTTGAGAATGCTAAATATTCTGCTATAGAGAAACATGAATGCAAACTGCTTCAGTCACCATGGAAGTTCAGTGTGGGGAGACACTGTGTTGAAAACAAAATATTTGTGAAGACCTTATTTTCAACTCTCAAATATCAGCCAAACCAGGCTCACTCCATTGTTGATGTAAATTGGCTGCTTTCAAGCATATTAAGGACCCTATTCAGAAGGATTTGCATTACTCTGCATGAGGTGTCATTTGAAACTCTTTTGTATTGTAGGAGTCAGTCCAGGGAACACACAACATAAATGCACAAACTTGCCCACGGCTGTAGAGAGAATGAAATTTTGAAACATAAAGTTTATCTAGAAATCAAGTTCCTTTAGTCCAACAGAAGAAAACCACCACTCCCTTTGCTCTCCCAGAAACATTCTCCCCCCTCCTCCATTTTTCAAACGTTAATAGAAAACTGCTATTAAATTCTAATTTCTAAATATAATTTCCAGAGAATTGACCAAGAAAGACTCTGCAGTAAGTAAAAATGGAGAGTAGAGTCAAGTAAAAACTCTGATCCCTCAGCTCCTTTCAGTGAAACAGCTGAATCAACTAGTCTTAAAGTGAATTTGTTTACTTGCCAGCCTGTGAATAGCAGTTGAAATACATATAGGTCAGACAGAATAAGTTCTGATCCCAAGGTAGAACACAGTGGATAGCAATTACTTTGATTTTAAGATAGGTCAATATGGAAGTAGATCCACTGAAGAGGAAAAGGTCAATTCTTGACAAATAGCAATTCCACTAGCTCTATGCCAACAGCAATAAATTGTCTTCACTGCCATTCAGTTTTCTTTGGTACTTGTTCCTCTTTCAGCTATGAACTAGTTCCTTGTTCAGAAAATTCTGGATTGGCTTAGCTTTCAAATCTACTGTTTTTCACATTTGGTGGCGATGCAGTGAGCACTGATGAACTTTCTCACCATGGAGTGACTTGCAATATTTCACAGCGACTGGCATTTTTGGGGGATATTGTTTTTGCCAGTCCTGTTAGTAAAGCTGTTCTCAGCCATGGGACCAAGGTAGCCAAGCTGTAAATGTGCCTCTCTATCTCCAGCTCTGTCTTCTCTTGCAAGAAGAAATAAGGCAATCACTCAGTTATTCTGCTCATATAACTCAGAAAACTGTCCTTCCTTGGAGAACAATGGACCTTCTCCTTCTCTTCATTAGACAGTCCTTTGATGGGCTGACACCACTGAGAGACTGTTACACCACTGCAAAACTACTCCTATACATAGAAATCGTCCTGGAAAATCCTGGAAATAATACTGAGAGGATTCTTCTCCATAAAAAAAACCCAAACAAAAACCCAAAACCAAAACCCAATCCATTTAATTATTTTTAGGATTCTGTTCTTATCATATTTCACATTGTTGTCTGAACTGCAGAGACATGGTAAAATAGTTACAGGTCTTGACTTTTTATCCCTAAGATAAATTCAGCAAAATGGACTAATGTTTCATGTTTTGAAGCCGCATCAAGTCTTGAAACACCAATTCCCTTACACTTTCACAATACTGCTGTGTCCAATTCATCTCTAAATCCAATAATGTTATATCCTTGATTATCTCCTCATTAAACAGAAAACTTTTTAATTCCACCCATACCACACAGTTTAAGTATCTGAATTTTCTGCTTTCAAGAAAAGAAGAAGATTGCAATAGTATTTAGCTGCAATACTTCTGAAATTTTGAAGTGTTGAAGTTTGTGATAAACAATCTCTGAACAACTGAAAAATATATGTGTATCTATAGACGTGTATGCCTGCACCCATGTATGCATATACACATATATGTGCAGGATTTATATTTTGTTCCAGCATGGAATGAGAAGAGTCTCCAGTACTTGGCTTAAAAATCCTTCTAACACATGGATCTTATTAAGCTGTACCTCAGACTAACTGTGGCTGAGCAAACAAAACTGGTTCCACATGGCTGATAAAAAGCCTGATCAAGAATAGAAAAGAAAAATGTTTCTACTTGCCTTGCTGCCTCCGGAAATCTGCAGATCGAAGACTGAATTATTTTACCTCTACTGCAGTGTATGTAAGCACTGGAGTCTGACCATATCTCCATTCAAATGAGAAGGAAAATGTCAGATGTATTCAGCCAAACAAAGCCCAGTGATTCCACACTGAAACCTAATGAAAGAAATAGCTACACGTGCAAGCCCAAAGGCTTTCCTCCCCTTACATCTTGCAAAGCATATTCTTCCTGTAACACTGTGAGATTAAAGAATTTGGAAGTTAAATTGACAATTATGCTCAGATATCTTTGTTCAGAGAAGTGCATTTTAAATACTACAATATTTACTTGTGATATTATGCTAATCATAATAAATAAATATAATAAAATTTGTATATCATCTGTCTCAAACTTACTTAGTACTTATAATGAAGATAACTTGTAAAATAATTTACCAGTTCTTCTGGCATGCAAAATGGACACCTGTTTGCCAGCAGAAAGTGCACTGCACAACAGCCTATACCAGCACTCTTATCTCTTCAGTGGATGCAGTTACAGTTGCACACCCAATTTATCTCTATTTCCTGACAAAGTACTGCAGCGCTGCAGCTTACTGTGCCGTGTATGAGAGAAAACTAGCTGATGCCTAATCTGCTGATACAGAAATACAAACAGCTTCTCACGTTATACAACTGCTAATATGTGATCAAATTATTTCTAAACTTAGACCGTTATAAATAGGGAGACACAAGGAGAGTCTAATAGTTGTGTAGTATAAGCAACCTTGTAAGATACCTTGTAAGCAACCTTGTAAGATACCTTGTAAGCAACCTTGTAAGAGCAGGCGGCAGTCTCGTGAATTGAGCCCAGTGAAATAATGCAAGAAAAGTAGAGGAGAGTAATATAGTTACTCATCTCAAATTGCACTTTACTTCCTGGAAAATGCCACTGATATCAATGGAGGTATTTCTGAAATGAGACACTCATCAGTAAGAATAAAATTACAGGTACATACTGATTCAAAAATGGCTAACAATCAGGGTAGCCTTCCAAATCAAGCAAATATGTCTGTTGGGTTTTCTTCTCTTTTAACTACTGAAAAAGAGGTAGGGGTGAAGGAAACAAATAAGGGGACAGGCAAACCAGGTATGTTGTGCAATGTTCTTGATTTTCTCCAACTTTTCTTCCACTTCTGTTATTTAGCTCCCCTTTCCCCTCTCCATCACCAGTGAGCACCTGTTCATCTCTGCCTTCCTGTCTACCCAGCACTGCTTCCTCCTACTCAGGACTTTCCCTTTCCTAGCCTTCAGTATGCTTATTCTTGATCTAGCACTTACCTCTCCATGATTCAAAAAAGGCTACAGAAATAGTAAAAAGCAGATGAAATGGAAACCAGTATGGAGACAGATTGATGGTGTTTGGGGTGGGTTGGTTGGTTGGTTGGCTGGTTTTGCTCTTGCTTTATCTGCTTCTACACTGAAGCCAAAAATGGGCTATGAATGTATCTTTGCAAGGGACCACAGGACCCAGGAAGAAAGCAGAGGAGCTGAAGAGAGGAACTTTACACAAGATATAGCTCTGTCTTGGAAGTGCTGAAATTTTGTTCAGTTAAAACTCCTTACTTTACTGGCATGCAAATTGTTATTTTCCTCACTGAAATTTAATCAGTTACAATACAACAAAGGGAAGAATCTATTTCTATATTACATTCACAGGAAAAGTGCATACTATCCTCTGGGCACTGTGTAGGACTAACTAAATGAATGAGACAAAAACTATCATGAATGTATTGGCCACAAGGTCTGGTGGTACTTGTGAGATCACAATATTTGTTATATATTGATTACCAAATATTGCATTTTGATTAAAGCATAAAGCAGACCCCTTGAAGTAGAAATACATGTCTTTGAAGAAAAGTGTAAACTCAACATTGTTTTTCAGCATGTCCAGAAACAATTATCAGAACTTCCTGCCATACTAGCAAACATTAGCCTGATCTTCTGCCACAGCAGGAGGAAATTTCTCTGCTAGTTGTGTGGAAGAAAATGGGCAGAACATCATGTTTTTATTCCCTATTCAGGCTACAAGGCAGGAGGAAATTTGGAGGATGCTGGGCTTCCTCCAAAAGAGCTCCATCTTCCAGCATTGTTGTCATCACTGTTAACATACACCATTTTGAGGGGTAAGAAGAGAGGGAGAACACACCCTAGTCTTCTCTCTTTAAGAGAAAATGAGATCAAAGAAATAGAGACACAGCAAAAAAGAACATGACTCAGATTCATTACCATTAAGTTCTTGAAGTTCATTTATCCACTGGGTCTTTCTTACACTCAACCCTCCTAGTTACACAGTTCACCCTTTATTTCAGTGGTCAGAAATGATGGGAATTATTAAAGCCTAAAATGTTCTATGATCTGTTGTTTGACAAATCCTTTCCAACCACTGCAAAAACAGACTAGCAACACAGTCATGCTGTAACCTATAGTAACCACTGATGCACTCAAGGACAACATGAATTTTTGAAGACAAGAAGAGGACTAAAACTTATAATGCCTTTTTAAAATATGAAGTAGGCAATGAACAAAGTATCATATAACATATCAGACAAATGCTCTGCAACCCATTTTCATCACAGAAATAAAAGGGATGCCAACATCAGTAATGAAAAACACTTATAGAACAGTAAGTTGCCTGGAAACACATGAACACATTTAAACTTTCATACTTTCTTGATGAATCTAATGGGAGAGAATAATGGGAGAAAAGAAATGTAACTTTCACATATATCTATGTATTGAGTTTAGATGACAAGGTTTTGGTAGTGGTGGGCTACAGGGGTGACTTCTGTGAGAACAGAGCAGGAGCTGGCTCCAAGTTGAAAAGTGGCAGTTCCAGACAGCTCCAGTACAGACCCATTACTGGGCAAAGCTGAGACAATCAGTGATGTTGGTAGCACATCTGTGGTAATATTTTCAAGAAAGAGTAAAAATTCTGTGAGAGAGGAGAGAGAAAAACTGTGTGAGAAGCAACCTTGCTGACACCAAGGTCAGTTAAGGAGGAGAAAGAGGTGCTCTGGGTGCTGGTGCAGAGATTCCCCTGCAACCTTAGGTGAAGATAGTGGTGGGGCATGTCGTCCTCCTGTAGTCAATGGAGGACCACAACGGGGCAGATATCCACCCTGCAATCTCTAGATGACTACTTGCCAGAGCAGTGGATATGTTCTGAAGGAAGCTGCAGGTCATGGAGATACCACTCTGGAGCAGGGTCCTAGTAGGAGCTGAAGTTCATGGAGAGGAGCAGGTCTTCTGGCAGGACTGGTGATCCCACAAGGGACTTACGCTGGAGCATTTTGTTCCTACAAACCTGCATCCCATGGAGAGGACCCACCCTGGAGCAGTTCTTGAAGAACTTCATCCATGGGAATGAACCACATCGGAGCAGTTTGTGAAGGACTGTCTCCCACAGGAGGTACCCTATACTGGCACAGGGCAACAGTGTGAGAAGGAAGAAGTGACAAAATGTTATGAACTGACCACAATCTGCTACCCTCATCCACCTATGGCACTTGGGACAGGGGAGAAGGAAATAGAAGAGTCAGGAACAAAGGAATAAAGTTGAGCCTGGAAAGAAAGGGGAAATGTGCGGAATTTTTTTTTAGTTTTACTTTCGTTAACCACCATGCTGGTCTATTTCTAATTTGAAATAAATTAAATTAAACTTCCCCATATCAAGTCTGTTGTCCCAAAATGGTAATTGGTTGACCTGCTCTTATCTCCATCCATGAGCTTTCTTCATCTTATTTTCTCCCCCTGTCCTGCTGAGGAGGGGGAGTGGGAGAGTAACCTACCAAGGTTAACCCACCACCGTTTATTTTTGGAAACATAAAGAGCAATTAGAATGACAGAACAAAGAGAAATAGTTGGCTATATTTATAACAGAAATATTTTGCTCTCTCCAGCTGATTTCAAAGTTTGCTTATAATGATAACCTCAAATTATATCAAATGTTGCCATTATAGTTCTTTGACAAAAATCATAAAACAATTTTTTAAAGACAAAGGTATAGTACTTGTATTTAAAGTATTCAGTCCACATCTGAACAACAACCTACATGAAAATCCTGCAAATCACTGGATTCACTTGTGACTATTACAGATGTGTATTAATTTATAGATCAAATTATATGGACAGCAACTACAAAACATCTGAACCAATACTGATATTACTTACATAATCCCTGTTAGTTAAATTAAATAGGAAGAAACTACTTCTATGCATCTGATCCATTCATTGCAGCTTTTCTGCTGCATTAACAAACTTAACCAGTCAAAAATGACACTTCATATTTTACAGCTGGCATATTTGACCACATGTAACAAATGTGTTCATCTTTCTTTCATAGAAAGAGGTTATATAAGCAATTTTGATCCTTTGAGCATTCATTGGATGCACTAAGTTTCACTAAAACCCAGAGAAATAGGATAAGAAGGGACCTCAGCTGTTTATGTAGTCCACTGACACAATCATCTGCTCTTACATGATCCCTCAATGACATTTCTTTTTCATCGAGGGAGATGTCCCAGCCACCCAGGTACTCTATTGCAGTAATTCAGAGGTGGTAGAAAGGGGAGAAAAAGACTAAAAGAGCCTAGAAATGGAAGCAGAGGTTTCAGAGGTTTGCCTGTGGTTGAGGAACACGAAAAGTGTTGTGTACAGGGAGGAGGGAGTAGGAAATGGGAGACACATACCTTTACTATGATAAATTACGTTGAAAAAAAAAAAAGGCCTTAATATTAATAGTTTAGGATCTTGTGCCAGCTCTGTTTAAACATTAGTGTTGCTTCCTTGCAGTCACAACAATTCCAGACCCAGGGTGGAAATAAAAAGGTAATGGACAAACAATTTTTGCAGATTACAGAAATTATTATCATGCTATTGTTTTTTAGTCTTCACTCAAATTAGTATTTCAAAGGGGAATGCAAACACAGCCCTTGTGTTTATAGTTCAGTTCAATTTTTGCTGATGTTGATGGATAATTTCTATGTATTTGAAATAAAAATCATAGCAGATCCTTCAGGACAATGTCTTCTTGAGAGCCATCTGGGTTTTTACACAGGTATTTGAAAGCTGGAATGCACACTCAAAACTAAGAAGTGCTAATCTGCAGGAAAAGGTGCAGCTGCTCTGTCCTGTAAATCTTCATGTGCACCATACTCCTTTTACTTAGCTTTTGGACACCTGGCTTTTTTATGAAATCTATGAATGTAGGGAGAGTACAAAACTGAAGTGAATTTCATTATGCAGATGTGAAGGGAAGAAAATTACTCTTATTAATTTTCTAATGTTATATTTAAGTTCTGAGAAATTAAGTCTCATTCATGATACAAGAGTACAAATATGTCAGAGCACCTTGTTGTAAATCAGCTATGCACATTAATGGCAGCTCTACATTTCAACAGAACCCACTATGGGGAAAGTGGATACAAGATTAGGACCTATTTATAGTACCTGGCAGGATATAGACCCATATCAGATGCTGTATTACTCCAATATAAATGGAAGAGGACTAAATAGCTGCAAACGCTCTCCCATAGAGCTGGATAAAAGATCGCACAGGTGATGCTCAGGCAAGTCTGAGAAAGTACACTCCTCCTGGCATTCCCTTGAGGCATGGATGAAAAAACATTGGCAGACATTCGAGAAGAGCTCCCAACCTGAGCTGACAATGGTGAAATGTCAGATGATATAATGAAGACAAGGAAGAAACTGAGGGTAATTTCTCTCCTTCCTCATTTCTCCACGAGTTTTATTATATACTTATCCACGGCTATGAATTTTCAGGAAGTTTAACACTACAAGCTAGAGGCAGAAGACAAAGAATCTTAACATAGAAAAGTATTTTAACCTTCAGCATTTTCTGATCCATCTATTTTATAGAGTACTGCTTAAATTAAGGGTTAATTTATGTGTACTGGAGGTCAGAAAAGTGTTAGGAGCATACTTGCCTCAGGGCAACAAGGGGACTTTGAAAACCAAACATAGAAAATGAAGAAACTTTGAAAACTCTGAGGATATTTTAACATTTCAATGGTCCTTAAAGCTAACAGGTATCTCCCTCTGGTTTTTAATTTTGTCCCCAGAACATTTAGGCATGCACTACCATTTCACGTATTAACACATATATTTCTTTCTCCCTCTGCAGGAGCCATTTGTACAGCTGCTGCTTTGGGAAATGTTCAATAATCTTTCATTCTGAAAAGTCATAAGGTAGGAAGGCTTGTGGAAGCCAAGAAGCCCTTTTGGACATACACCACCTCTTTGCTTTGGCTTCTGTACGTTTGATCCGCACATGCAAGGCACAGAAAAGGCTTTGTAGTGAGTTTGTTACATTCTATGAGTGAGAAGTCATGGAAATAACTGTCTACAGTTTTAATTCTGCTCAGTTCCCAAGGCAGAGCACTAACAGGACAGATGCACTCAAAATAATGAAAGCAGATGAACCTGGAACTGAAACGGGGCCTAACATATGGGAACAGATAAACCTGGCTATAGGAAAGAAGGGCGCGTGGAATTTTGCCAGTAGTCAGCTGAAACTGGCTCTGTTCACAGCCTTGAAATGTATATACTGTCTCCTCTCCAAGCCTTTCTTTCTGCTTGATTGCTTCTGCTTCCAGTCCAGAAGACCAATCAAATTCCAAAAGACTATTCTTTTGGGGTTCTTTTTGCCCACCTAGTAACAGGATGATCTGGAAATATTATGAGAACTTTACTTTAACTTGGCAGACAATCATAGCCCAAGCAGAGCCCAGTCTAAAACCCTGAAGTCAGGAGAAAAGCACCCTCTCCCTGCAGCCTAGGCCTGACATGCATTTAGAAGTCCCGTGCCTGCATTTGGCTCCAATGGTATACTCAACCAAGGAAACACAATGTGACTTCAGTCAGGCTCCAACTAGGATGAAGCATGCTGTAAGGATCAGGGATAAATGAAAAGCCAAATTTCTGAGTGTTTTTCCAAGCCAAATAAAGCTGCTGAACTTTCTGGGGTTTTCTTGGCATTTCTAGTGCTACTGGGAATTTGAATGGTGCCTGTCTGGGGCTAATTGACTCCCTCTGTATGCTATTGTGATGCTTTAAAAAAGAGGCATTTTTCTCAATCTTTCCAGGCATAGTCATGTTCTTAATAGAGACTGGACAGAGCAGGAAATGGAATGAAATGTTCTACAAGACCTAGATTAATGACCATGAAAAGAAACCCATAGCCCTGGATCACCTCAACAGGTGATGACCCAGTTAAGTTAATAATTCATTATAGGATTATATTCTCCTTCTTTACACATGGTACTCTCATTTTGATTTGTTTGAGTGGTTTGGCCACAGCAGGAAAGAGGAGATTTAAATCTTTGGTTACTGCTATGCATGTTCTAAGAAACAAATTAACTGTACCATACAAAGGCAAATGAACTCCAAGCTACAGAAGCTGACTATGCTGAAAATAAAAGCAGAAGGGGCATCATAGCAGAGAGTTGTTACAAACACAAGTCACTCTTTATTTTTAAACTTCATGCTTTATTAAGGCAAGCCATGTTGCAAGTTGTTGATGAAGTAGAAATTTTTACTTGGTTTAGTTTTGCCAGTTCAGTAAGTTTGCCACCCTAGGTACACTTTTGAAAAATGTTTTTCCAACTACTATTCCAATCAGTATATTTGATTATTTTGAGTTTGAACACAGTGCTGATTCTCAAGTGAATCCACTCTTTTTTTCTCGTGATCAAGCAGTTAATGAAAATCTTATTAATTTTAAGAGTCTTAAATTAATGTTGTCTCCAATGTGACCTAAATGGGCCAATCCAATCCATAGCAGCTAGTCTGATCATCTTCTGTCTGTCCAGATCATAATATTTGGATCCTTTGGGAGCAGAGGATGAGAGGGGCAATTGCCTTACCAGTAACTTATGCTAATTAAATTCTGTAATAAAATTCTGCAAAGAATTCTTATTAACAGTTTTGCTGTTGCTTTTGAGGTACAAAATTTCTAAATATTTATCATTCTACAGAATTCCAGACAGAACTTCACTAGAAGTGCACACATTTATTACGTGACTGCATGAATGCCCCAAAGTGTTTTGGTTTTCTGGTTTTCCTTTTCATGCAAAAGAGAATGAAGTGAAAAGAGTAAAATTAAAACTCCTGTACCTGCACAAGATAAGGAATTTCTTGTGTCCCTATGGGCATCCAGGCCAAACACCATTATTAGTGCTGTTATGGCATTGCAGCAGATCAAGTGCTAGCTAATTGCTTCTTGAAGTGATTGTATTTTTTTTATTATTTTTTTTTCTGGGAGCATGGGGGAGGTGTGAAGAGGCTGAATTAAAATTCATAACATCCCCATGATAAAAGAACCCCCAAAAGGCAACAGCTGCTTAGAGAGGTGAAAACGATGCATCTTCAGAGGCCATCCAAGCAGAGTATGTTTTTTCTCCACGAGCTTTTCACCTAGGCTAACAATGGGTCTAAAGACATCACATGCAGTTGCTGACAAATGCCAGAACACATTAAAATGCAGGAGTGTAAATTCACAGAGCATTACTAATGGCTGCTATTGCAACCCTCAATCTTACAAACATTGTGAAAGTTTGTGTGTGCTATACTCTATGATAAACATTATGAAAATTATTTACTCTAGAAGAGGAAAAAGAAAAACAACAAAAAAGAAACAAGCATGAAATCAACATTTCAAAATGAGTGATCCTACAAACTATATCTGCATTTGTATCTAAAAGATAGGGCACAGGATGCTGCACCTGAGACTCCTCCTAACTGCACTGATATTGGGTGAGAAGCAGGAAGCAGGAAATCAGCTTTAAGATAAAGGCAGGTAAATGAGTGAATGAAAGGCAGAAACAAGCCCAAGCCCTCACAAGGAGGCAGAAAGCTCAGTAGCAGCTGGGGCTGAAGGCAATGGCTGACAGGAATAGCAAAGGCTGGGCTGCCAGCTCCCCAGGCCAGCATCAGACCTGGCCTCGAGGAATTCACAGGCAGAGTCATTTGAGGAACACTGAAGCCCAGATTTTGTATCCATAATACAGCAGATGAAACTCTAGCTGAGAAATACAGGAGCACAGAATTACACTTTATCTATTACATTTACAGAATTACTATTTAGCTATAGATTTTAGCTATTCTTCTTCACCCGTCTTAAGTCTTGTCAAGCTCAGTGTCTTTTTTATCCTTCCATCTTTTTAAAAAGTTTTTCTGGGCTAACTCATGTAGTGCACTGTTTCAACCTATCTATGTCTCAAATAAGTCAAGGAGGGAGTACAGGCATCACAGTTTATGTCTCAAAATGTGGCTTAGGGGCAAACCAACCAGTGTAGTCACTAGTGATGGCAGTTTCCAGATTTGGGGAGTCAGCTCACAGAACCATGATACTTTTAGGAAACAAATAGAAGAATGTGTTAGGGGTCTGGGGAAACATGAAAGGTATTAATCTGGTGAAATTTGGGTTAGCTGTGTAATCTCTAGAGCATGGAATATTTATTCTGTTTAAAAGTGATGCCCTCAATGCCTGTCAAAGATCTTAGCCTGCCCATAGCCTGAGCTTTCATTCTGTTTTCTCTTATACCAGTGTCATCTTCACCGATGCATTAGCAAAGAGGGACGAAACTTATCCATCCCCTATGCTAAGTCTCTGTTAACAAAGTACTGACACACAGACCTTTGAGTATGCAGGGAGTGCTGCAAAAGCCATGTCATTGAGTGCTTTGCCAGGAACAGGCACAAGCTACCCTCCTTTGTAAATTCAGTGCAGGTACCAGGCACAGTATAATGGGAGAACACACCAGTCTCTGTGGCTCTGATTGCCATGTACCTGCATCAACTGGACTCCAGCCAGAGCAGAGGTCTGGCTGAGAAAAAGAGTTAGTTTTCTGCTGAGAGGTGAGGGTGGGAGGACAGAGGGATGTCTGCATTAGTGTGTCAGGGTGTCAGATGATACAGCTTCTGGAAGGGCTGATAAAGTCATACATAAAAAAATAGGTTGGAAAGGACTTCTGGAGGTCACCTAGTCCAACCTCCTGCTCAAAGCAGAACTACCTTCAAAGTTAGATCAGGTTGCTTAATAGAGTAACATCAAAGAGGGTGAGACTGCCCAGCCTTTATACTATAAATAATAGAAATAGCAGGCAGTAGTAATGGATTCAGCTAAAATCCATAGCTCAATCTTACACCCTTATTTTTCTTTTTCATTTCAAAACTGCTTTGCAAAGTATGAGAGAAATTCTCCCTGTAACACACAGCATATCATCAGACATAGCTTCATCCTTTGTTTCTGCAACCTTCTTTTCTGGCAGTGGAAGTAATGAATGAGGCAAAAGGAACATTGGGAACTGGAGAACTGAGGTCAGACCTGGTTTTACCACTTTTTACTGAAAATCGGAGTCCACTGCAACCAGAAACAAGCCCTAGCCAGAACACAAACCCTTCATTTGGAAAGCATCACAGTTTGAAGTACTCCCACTTCCTTCTCACCCTGGCCCTGCATTTTAAACCTTTTCCCTACCTATAACACACTGATTTGCTAGATTATCCTTTACACATACCATCGTAAGACATACAGTATAGCAAGGGAATGCAGAAGTCTGGCAATGTACAAAAAGTAAGCAGTTTTACTAACAGAAATTTTATCCCCTTCCTTGATTTTTCCACACTAAAAATGTTCAATCTTATTTATGTGACAATTTGCTTCTGCATTCTCGAATACCACAGCAAGGCATTGGTAACCAAAACTTGCACAACATACTTCATTACCCAAAATGAGCAATGAACACCCAATAATATCGCTAACGAAAATTATAAGGGATTGGGTTGAACCTTTATGCCTCCAGCAAAGGTGGGGCGTGAAACACACTACCCTGGGAGTGACTCTGTGACTCAGATGTACAGTTCTTTCCTCAATTCCTCCTTGCTCCTGGCACATAGTACTTCACTCCTGACTGAGCTACTCCACTTGTAAAATATGACCCACCCTGCAATGGCTCATCTATTGTTTATATAACCCTTTGCTTCATCTGTGTTTTCCAGATATGTTGCAAAGGCAGAGGACAGGAAAGTAAAATCAAGGACCCCGCTTACTTCCCCTTGCCTAGAACAATAGCCAGGTAGTTATCTAGATAAGAGCTGGGTATATATTTCTCAGACAAAGGAAGAAATGAGACTCAAATTAAACAGAGGGACAGGCAGAAGAAATCGTGTTTAACTACATTTTTAACAAGGTAGACAGTAAAGAAACTCAACAACTCTGAACTTCCGAAGACAGACAAGTTAATATAGAAGAACCACATTGTTGAAAAGTGAGAAACTATAAAGCTGTAGGAAAAATTGTGAAATTACTGGGATAAAAAAGCTCAACAATACTGAGCATTTTAAGTGCTTTACAGACAAAATGGTAACAGTTTAATAACTTACAGAAGGGAAATGACACTTAAAAGTGATGTCAGAAAAATGCAAGATTTTCATTCATGTTAGAAGAAATATCTACCTTAAATTACTGCACCTAACTTCCAAATTCATGATTCTATCTTTAAAAGGAGGAATAGGAAATTCTATAAAGGCCATTTTCTGTGCCATATTCAGCTGCACCTTTCCCTCACCCCACATCCACTTCTCCCACTGCAAATTAGTGTGACAGGTTCCTGGCAGGGCTTCAGCAACTTTGCGTTTCTCTGGAATTAGCAAAAATGCTAATTTGGGTAGTTTGCTGCTAGTGCAAGTTTTTTAGCCTGGCTGAAGCTCCAAGGCTGTATGAGATAGTATCAAGCCAAAGAACAAAGGGGCACCTGTCATGAGCCCCAAGCGAAGGAAGCAGATACTGCTTGAGGAATTAAAATGAGACTTCTTTACACCAAATGTCAGACACTGTGAGTGGAGTGCTGTAGGAAAAACTGGGGTTGCTAGTTCTCAATTGGAGTGGAGGGGAGGAGGGAAAAGGGAGGGAAGTGTGATGCATTTGAGCAACTGCTGCCAATGAAAGGGTGGGGATGGCCTTAGATAAGCTTCCTGATCCACTTCCACTGAGAAACTCAAAACAATGGGGTGGCAGAGCCATTTGCAGGCAATGGGACATGGACATCGGACTACACCCCTTCCTCTTGGATGAGGTTATAGCTGTGCTCATCCGGATAAGCCCTGTGCATGAGACTGCCTGCTTGCAGGATGCTGTGTCCAGAGCTGATGGCAACGCAGGCACAACACAACACCCTAACCCCCAAACTGCAGTGGTGGGAAAACAATCAAGCAAAAAAATCCTATCAGCAGGATGACACAAAGAGCCTTCCCCATCCTCTGCTGAGTCTCACAGATTTGCAGTACCAGTTTGTGGTGCTGTCTGTAATCTTTTCAGATTAGCCCAAACTAAAAACTGCTCTAATGCATTAAAACAGGTTTATCCTGTAAATATGAATAAATTATGTAATCTTTTTCTTTTTGTGATTGTTTGGGGAGTTTGTATGTTTGCTTGTTCTTTTGTAATATTCCTGTTGCAGAACTTGGACCCCAGGCAAGATTAGAAGGGGAATTTGATAGTGCTGAGCATCTAGGACACAATATAGTCAAAGCCACATATATACTGGTAGCCACAACCATAGCCCATTACCACAGTGTAGTAGCACAGGGTACTTCCGGGTAGCTTGAATATTTGTGGCAACAACACAGATTATAAAGCAGGAATAAAAAAATTCTACTGCTAAACAGCAAAAAACTTCATAAATCTCAAAATAAAAAGAGCAAGAACCTCATCATTCTCTGCATCACAAAAAAAAATCTTCTACAGAAAAGAGTGGAGCATACTCTCTATCTGATATTTTTTAAGGATGTTTATACTTGCTGGCAAAGTTATTACACTTTCTGTCATAGGTTGAAACCAGAATATTTTTAAATAGAAATGGCACATGGTGAGGAGAAATAAAGACCAAAATCTGCCCACCTTTTCTTCTATTTCCTGCTGCAGTTCCTCCAGAGTACCATTAATATGTGCAGAATGAATTCAAATATAGAAAAAAATGTCACTCTAAACCAAATTTAAGTTCTGACTATTTCTCCAAATTTATGATATACTGGGAGTTCCTACTAGCAGCCAACAACCTCAGGTTTTTCAAATAAAAATTAAAGAAAATATTTATTCTGCCATCAGGAATCCATAGGCACCCATCAGGCAAAACAACCACCACATCAAAACACGCACATACACAAGCAATCCTGGTTTTCTTTATAAATTTTGTGTTTCAGCTAGTGTTCTCAGGTAAAAGTTCACAAATCCCCAGGGAAAATGAGGCCTTTTCCTCCCATAAAAGGCATGGTTATGTTGTGGAAATCTCTGAGCACACAATATTGTGTGACGATTTACACTGCTTCAATCCCCAGCCTCCACAAAGGGGAATAAGTGTATTAGGAAAGTATCACTAAATTCTTTCCCTGTTCTTATTTATTTCACTGTTAAGGTCAAGGGAAGCCAATTGGATGGACCGATGGTCCACTCATGGCCATTCTTTTTCCAGTTGACAGCAGCAGCTCCAAGGGAACTGTAACTGCCCTCACAGTATACTCTTATTTTAGGTCCTTCAGTGTGTATTTTAGTTTATAAACAGTGTAAAACCTGTGATTCCCACAGTCAAGAATAATTTTGGGATCAACATGTTTTTTGCTCTTTGTTTGCAGGCCATTACAGTCTTCTTCCTACAGCCTTACACAACTCAAGAGTCTTATATAGAGGATTACATGTTTATATGACCCAAAACTTATATCTATGGTGATTTTAGATAATGCCATGCTTGTAAGAGATATAATCCTCATGTTTTGGGACTCATGCCAAGGAATTACTGCCTGATGTTATAAAGAAACTTTCCTTTGAGCAAGTTACAATACAATTGTCCCTTTGCAGGGATTCTGACACTTCCTTCCAAAGCACCAGGAATTAACATCTGAAAGGAAATATTGCAAAATCCTGCTTTTCCAAGGATTAAAAGATAAGCTTGCCAAATGTCTCAAGAGACTGAAATAGAAGATAAAATCCTACTATCTAAAATGAGATGTAATTTTAAGGCAGGCAGTGAAAAGGCAATACTGTTTTGCAAAACTGACAGGCAATCATGATCTTCAGACTTGCTTGGAAACTCACCTTAGGTAGACAAAACTAAGGAAATATTGTAGGAAAGTCTGTAACTTACTGACATTTACTGAATGTTCGTGCTGATACTATTTCTATGAAAAAAGGAAAATAGAGGCATTTTAAGTGTCAAATCAGTCATGTAGGTCACCTTGACAGCCTGTGTGGAGGCCCTGCAGAAAGTCTTTATGATAACTTCAATTGTGAAACAGGTTGGAGATGCTCTGCAGAAATCAAAGAATGGTTTCTATTATATGGCAAATTGCATGTTATTATACAAGTATGAAGAGGTTCGAGTTACAAATCACACAGTCCTGGAGAAGTGAATGAAAATATAAACTGCTCCAGGGAAAAGAACTCTTTAGGGCATTTGGAGTGCAAAGTGATGCTGGGAAAGTTTAAGACTGTATTTGAATCTACTTGTAGGAAAAGGAGTTAGCAGAAATGTGAAAGCAATACTTCAGAGCACTTCTGGAATCAAAGACCGATTCTTGAGTAAACTTATGAAAATTCCAGTAGCAATCATAGATGTCAAATGACCAAAGTCACATCCACTAGAACAGAATATCTCTTTGTTAATCCGCAAACAAGAACTTTCAAAGCATGTCTACAGAACCTCCATGGCATATATAAAACCCTCACAGACACCTTCTATTTACTATCTAGGACTGTGCTGCACAAGCATAACTTGGAGCCTGAAACCAAAGCAAAACTCATCTCTGAGAAGCTCTGGACAGCTGTGGAGAATAATTTCCAGAATAACACAGACACTCTCATCTTCAATTGTGATCAACACTCCTGATAGAGCTCCTGAACCAGGAGCTTGGAATGGAGCTATGAGTTTATCAATTTTAGTCTGTAAACCAGTTTCCAAATTCTGTAACATGTTGTTTGACCTTTATCTTAGAAGAAGAAATCAGGATATGTAACCTTTAGACTTGCAATAATCATGAAGCAACATACACAGACTACTCTGTCCTAGGGGGAGAGCAGAAATACGTAGGTTTTTTTTAATTTTCTCCACTTTCTCGCTGTTAGGTTCTCAACAGTGGGAATTTATCAGCCCACTACAAGGTTACTTTGCGGACTGGTTGCACAAAATGACATACTCATGGAACATAACCCTTCTCATCAAGCTGTAACTCTTTCAAGGGTTCTCTTATGAAGTCTCCTCATCTAACCTGAGCTCACATCTGTGCTTCCAATCACATCAAGCAGGGATCTGACATTAACAGTCCCTGGCCTCAGGGAAGCACTGTAACCACTATGCTACTGTGGACTAGCCAGATTTGAAAAGAAACCTCAAGAAACATTGCTTTAAAGCAAAGAAATAATTTCAACAAACATTTGTCAAAACAAATGGCCACAAAAAGTTTCAGTTTCAACTCATCAGCATTTTCAAATGAAAATATGCTTTGTGGAAATATCCTACCCAGATCTAGCTGATTTTCAGATCATAGGTACAGACTGAAATGAGACAGAAAACATTTCTGAGGAAAAGTCATCTACAGACAGATGGCTGAGCTGTGACCCAGATTCTCTCTACATCAGTGGAAACCTGAAATAACCCTATGGAGTACAAAAAGATAAAAATTACTCTGGTATTTCAGCTGTGACAGGACTAGCAGTTCAAGAGCCATAGACTGGGTTTTCTATATTTCTCCATTTACTAATGCATGGTTCTTACAAACTTTGGAAGAAACATGACTTCCCATACTACGCATGATCTCAATGGTGAGGACAATGGAGGTAAAGATGACAGTGACAGAATCCATGTGCAATCTTGAGCTCTGCCTCCAAATAGCATTTGTATTGAGAAGATCTATTTAAAAAAATAAAAAAGATCTTAAAGGTGTTTATTTTTCTACGGAAGACTCATTGATTGGCTGAATATAAACAGCCAGCCACCAGTTTTCTAGGTGTATTGACTTAATTTAAGAAAACCAGCAGTGGCAAATTGCTATTAACAGAACCTGGTGGTCTGACCAGAAAAATGTGTTCCAGCGTGTAGCAGACACGGAACAGAATAAGTGATATTACCATTGACCTTAAAACAGTGTGCTGTGAAGAAGTGGAGCTCAGTACTGGAAAGATGGATTTAACTTCACAAGTAAATGGAAAATCTGCATGTTTCTCGTGTGTATCAACTCTGCTTCTGCTCAGTGCACTGTGAAAAGCATTATCTAAGTCGATAACAGATTCATTCATTGTAACAGTTGTATGTAGTTTGGCAGCTGTTGACAACATTAAACTTTTTTGATTAATGGAGAAAACAGACATCTCTTGTAAAAAAAAGAAAAAAAAAAAGAAGGAAACGAAATCACAAGAATTCCACTGTACTAGCTACAAAATTTAAAATAAAAAAGTCCACAACTCCTCCCAACTCCCTGCCAATCTGCCCAAATGAAGGCTTTTGCAGTTGAAAAAAAAAGAAGTGCAGGAAACACCTTTGTGCTGTTGCATCCAAGATACCTTCAGCTCTGTTTCTGTGGCTGGGGTTGCTCAAGTCCTTAGCAGTATATCACCTATTCTCTACATATGATCCTGCTGGGTCCAGCCCAACAAGCAAGTTTAGATGATGCCAACTAGATCAGACTTCATGTGGAACATTTTCAAAATGAAAGATGATCCTCTTTTCTATCTCTATTATGCGAGTGTCTAGGTGTCTTTCTGCCCCAGGCTCTCACAGAAGACTGCATTTTTATTCAAGAAGGGAAGCTGGATGAGGCAACACTTCTCTTGGTAGGTCATTTTGAGGGCTCTTCTTTCACCTTGGGTTGAAGAGCTAAATATTCACTGAAGCAAAAGAGACTGGATAGTAACAAAGAAGTCTCAAACATTACCTTGTTAGGACAGCCACAGTAGTACAAAGGCTGTCACTCAGCTTTGCTCTGGACCCTATAGAACATGCACATGCTGGAACAGTAATGTAGTTCCAAATTCTGGTGCCTCAGATGCCTACACATGAACAGGTTTCTAAGCTTCTTATACAATCAATAATGTCTTGACAGAAATTTCAGTCACCCCAAGGAAGATAGTAGAAAGCCACTGCATCTTGTTCTCTATGTCCAGTATCTCAGATGACTGTCCTACTTTTTTCTCACCTTACAGTTAAAGGGGAGCAAACATCACTTCCTCTTCCTTGTGCATTCATAGAGACTAGCTTGGTATGTACAATCAGAAAATACCTACCCAACTAGGTCAGGAAGCAAAATAAGCTACAAGCATCCTAGTTTGTGGATATCCAGGAGGCCTCAGCTGCAGTTAGCCCTGAAGGTGTTAGAATTTTGGGGGAAGTGAGAAACACGGTAAAATCGAGAAGACTTGAGACTAGATCTTTTGCAGTTTGGATTGCTAGGGAGTGGAGAAAAGAGAAAGGAGGTCAGATGACCAGACCATGTAACACAATCTGTTATGCAACTACAAACTTTTAAATGTGATGCTCTGAAGTCAAAACCCAACAGTACCAAATTTGTCTATACATTTGTGTCCTGATGAATTTTTAAATTTTTGGTCACATTTTCTGAAGGATGAACTA
>VZTM01002859.1:95010-127249 GCA_013400555.1 Jacana jacana | reverse complement strand
TAGAGTCCTTTATTTCTCTCTGTAGAGGTAGAGAGGGTAAAAATCACTGCCACATTAAAGCCATTGGGAAAGCATGAATGAACATCTTTTCAGGACAGTATCTTAAGTAAGGGTCTTTGGCAATCTTAAAAAAAAAAATAAAAAAATTAAGCCTGGTAACAGTATAGGTGATTTTATCCACACAAGCTTAAGCAAGGAACAGTACAGTCCAGCACTGTTATAACAGAGTCTGCTGCAAAATTACTCACTTTGACTGTCTGAACCTCAGTCAGGGACACATCAAAATGACTTTAGAAAGCTACGCAGGAGAACACCTGCAATCCGTGGGAAGAAGAAACACCTGCTCCACCATGATTACCGAGAAAGGAAGTCAGCCTCTTTCAGCGTAAAACAACTCTTCATATCAAAAGTAAAACAGAAAGACATTTGTGTGGAACTTGCATCAGAACAGAGAAAGAAGCAGCAGGCTTGGAAGTATGTGCTCTGAAAAAAACCCAAACCCAACTCACTTGAAAACAACCTGAAATGGAGGCTTCTACAATTATTTCAAGCGAGTCTTTGTAGTATTACAGAGAAAGATGTAGACTTCAAGTATAAAATTGGGTAAACCACACAGTAATTTATTCCTTATTTTTACTGACAGTATTCTGAACACACCACACTCCCCATTTTTTCTTTTTTTTTTCCCTATTTATTTTAATAATTGACATAGTAGAATAATCTTAGTGTTATTCATACAGACTCCAAAACAACATACATTTGAATGTGTGTCAATGGGAATTTTCCCAAGGGCCTTACATTATGGAACCACTCTCTCCAACTCTAAATTCAACCTCCTTCTGATGAGAAATGCTGTGACTCAGGTGAAGTCCTGCAGAAGTGTTTATTATGAGTAGCTCATTCAAATCCTCATGGTATATAGCATGATAGATAAGTCCCCTTCATAGACATTTTTTCCTGGAACGAAAACAACAAAGAAGCTAAAAAGGAGTCCTTAATGGCAGTGTAAGTTTTCAGGAGCCTAACTTTTCTCTTCCTCAAAGCAATATGCACCCTGCCATTTGCTCCTAGTTGATCTTTTTAGGAAGATAATTCACATAAGACTAAATTTCAATTTCCCACCTAGAAACTTGTGACAAGTTTTCAGAAATTGCTATATTTTCTTTTTATCTGGGTGAAAGGTGATTTCTTGCACAAAGAAAGAATAAGTTCTGCAAAAGAAAGAAAGGAATGTTGTGTAAGGAGAGACAAACATATCAGTAAAATTTTGCTCTCTCTTTTATCTTCCCTTCTTTTTTTAGCCTAGTCATACACTGGAATCTGCTGTACTTAGAGTGGGGAGGAGATTATGACCATTAATGAATTTATTTCTCTGCATAGATTGAACTAACTTTTACAGGTAAAGCATTATAAACTTCCAAGACTTTCAGCACACTTGACAGAACAAGACCAGAGTAGAATCTATAGCTCTTTAAGGGGAAGAGACTAGTCTTTTGACAAGATTTTAAAATTATATTTTCAAATAGAACTGGTATAGAAAAAGAGTGAAATTATGTATAATGCATTTACCACATGAGAACCAGAAAACCCTGAAACTGTGAAAAGTATTCAGAGTAAGTAGTTTAATAGATAAGCCTTTAATTAAAAAGTGGTGATTCCAGTTGCCTGTGAAAATGAAGTACTGGCTTTATGCTCAGCTTTAACATATGTTATGCAACACGTCAACTAATACAGATGAAATGTGCTCTTGCTTCATCAGTTATTACAGTCAAGATATTTTTAAACTGTCCTTAGTACCTGAATGGCTAATGTTTAACTAACTGTTTCACTCTAGGAGGTCCCAGCTACTTCCAATAAAAGATAAAAAAGCGCTGTATTTCAGCTTTGCCTCTCCTACCAAATGTCTAGAATCTCATTTGCAGTTTTTCCCATTAAAGGTCTATGTAGTTTACCTACACAAAACCTTATCTATATGTACATCCGAGTCATTATTTTGCTGGAGGAAAGGAAAGGAAAGGAAAAGGGAAAGGAAAGGAAAGGAAAGGAAAGGAAAGGAAAGGAAAGGAAAGGAAAGGAAAGGAAAGGAAAGGAAAGGAAAGGAAAGGAAAGGAAAGGAAAAGGAAAGATCTGAGCTACTGAGCTGTGAGTACTGTGCCTTCAAGGAAGCACTGCTAGATATGATCATCCCTAAAAGCTATGTTCTTCTGGATTGCTAATGCTTGCAAAAATTCTGCCTTTTTTAGCTTTCTTTTTAGATAGCCAAACTTTGGTGAAGATTAGTTGTGACAGGGTAGAGGAAAAAAAAGGCTAGAATATTTTTATATGTTTATATTTGATTTTTATTTCAATATTATAAAGATGGCTACTGTTTTTACTAACTGCAGTGTCAATTTACAAATTTGTAAGACCCACAGGTTTTAGATGCCTTCAGTAGATTTAGACTTGGACACCTCCATTTCTTGAGGCTAGCACAGTGACATCTGTTTCCAGCAGCACACAAAAGTGTATTCTTTAGAACTCATGTCCAGCTGCCTTCATTTTGTCATCTGGTGTGAGGGTACCCCATCTGTGGCTGGGCTAACTTTTTAGCATGCAAATGAGGTACAAACTCATGCTTCTGCAGCCTAAAGCAAAGAATTTCCTCTTGACTCAAGGTGTATATTTAATTAGGGAAAATAACCCTCTGGCTCCCACGAAGTACTGTGTTGTGATGTCCTTAGTAGCACCATGGAGAACATAACTCCATGGAGAACAGAACATTATTTTGTGGAGTGTCTTTGAAAGCGGCTGCCTGTGCGCTGTACCCTGTGCCCTTGGCAGCTCAGATGGTGCTTTTACAGGGCTGTGCAGGGTATAAAAGGAGGGACACCAACACTGGTTCAGACCAAAGTGTGCTTGAGCTCAGCACCTGGTCCCAGTTGGTGGAGGTTCCTGGTTGACCCTGGTTGTAGCCAAGCTGGTTGGAACTACATCAGGAGGAGGAACTCAAGCCACTGCATAGCCCATTTTTGTTGCCTTGCCCTGTTCTGCCTGGGTTGAGCCCTGTTGGGTATTATCTGTGGACTCCTGGGATGACTGAGGGGTGTGCTGCTCAGCATTGCCTTCTGGTTTATGTCTTTCAACATTTGTTTCCTGTGCTTCAATACTTTTAGGTTTTTGATCTTTGCCCTCCTTTTTCCTCCTTTCTCTCTGTAAGACAGCTGTATTCCTTCCATAAATCTTGTTACAAAAGGTGTCAGTCTGTTGCTTAGCTGTGCTCTTCATGCACAGACCTACAACCCACAGGAATCCACAGACGAGGTCTTTACTCATGTCCAGGAAGTTCATTGTGGTGTACACCAGGTCTGCCATCTTTTCTGATGTATCTTTTCAAATCTCAGATCCCCTTACATGAATCACAAACAGAAAAGACATAAGAAGATCTTTAAGCAAATTAGCTTATTAGTTTGATGCTGCGTCTTTGTAAGCATTCAGGTAATCTGCCCAAATAGCTGTTCACTGAGTCACATTCCTCTCTCACCATTGTGTTTATCAACTATTTAGGTTACAACGGAAAATCCTTTAAGCATGACCCTGTGTCCTGAGGCCCTAATTCAGCAAAACATTTAAGTATGCATCAGCATGCAGGCTTGTTCAGTGAAATACCATCAATTTCTTTGATAACTGCCACACACCTAGTACAAGCAGCTTGCTGGAATACAATCACAGTACTCTTTGTGTACACAAGTGAATACAGAACCATACAAGAGAATATATAGACAAGAAAGACACAATTAGTTACTGTGGGAAAGCACACAGTTAAGAACCCACATATTTATAAATTACTGCTGCAATTAAAAGTCATTCCCCTGTTATAGGCTTGGGGAAAGATGATTCAGTATCACTTCCAGTTGTTGCTGTAAGATCATGGAAAACTAGAAGACTTCTATTAAAAAGGAAATCCAAAAGCAAACTGAACTAAGTATTGCAGGAGGTTGACTATTGACAGGAGTTTTGATTCAACTAACAAGGATGAAGCAAAACAAAAGAAAAGATTATGGACTTCAGTTATATTTTATCTATCTAAATTAATCTAGCAACTGTCCAAGAAACAGAGCATTCAAAAGAGAATGATTCTAATGAAAATGTAGGTAAGAAAATAACCTTGCATATCTGGACATAGAATTTTCTTCATTTCTTGCCATCAGCAGATCGATATACACATGTTAAATCTGGCAAAAGACTGAACTGCAGAACAATAGTAATTAACCTACAAAACCTAAAGCAATAATTAAAAAAAGGCCCCAAAATAATTCCTAGCAAATTACTGTACCTAGAAAGGCAATGATGAAGATTAGAGTTGCAGCACTTTTACCACTGCAGAGTTCGGATTTCTGTTTCACAAGGGCAATATTAGGATCAGTGTGTTAAAATACCCTGACAAGACTGATGGTCCTGTTAACAAGAAAAAGGAAAATGTTAACTGTGCATTTTAAATTTAAATGCAATTTATCCCTTGCATTGGTTTTAGTTCATATGTGAGCAGGTAAATCAGGCTCCCTAAAGACAATAGCTTTCTCACTCTGTGATGTCTTGACATAGAAGACTTGTAGCAGTCTACCAGGGATAATTTGTAAACTTTTGTATACAGCAAAAAAACATACAGGTAAGTGATCTTCTACTACTTCTTTCATAAGAAATGCAATTTTCTAAAACAAGAAATGTAAAGACTCTAATAAGTAGACACCCCTTAACTGTGTGTTTTAAGGTAAATTGTATGGTCTGATCCTCTGTCACATACTACTTAACCTTTTTATCAAGCATCTGGTGGTTGGTAAAAACAGTTGCTTCAATAAAAGCGTCCTCTTGGCACAATATGAGGTGTAGAAAGGGAAAAAGGTCAAAGTGCAATTGTAGGAAGCTGCACAGTGGGGTAACTTTGGCCCCTTCTAATAAAATACCCTTTATAGAATCATAGAATGGTTTGGGTTGGAACAGACCTTAAATATCATCTACTTCCAATCCCCGTTCCATGGTCAGGGACACCTCCCACTAGCCCAGGTTGCTCAAAACCCCATCCAGCCTGTCCCTGAACACCTCCAGGGATGGGGAATCCTCAGCCTCTCTGGGCAACCTGTTCTAGTGTCTCACTAACACAAAAAAACGCAAACCAAAATAATGATTAAATAACCACTGGCACATTTGTACAGGTTCACCTGATCCTGGTTTTGACTGCAAAATAAGTCTATATATCACTTCACTACGTCTTTTCACTTCCCTATGTCTCTGGCCATTTTTCTAGGACTAAATAGGATGGTGAAAATTAAAGATATGTAAAGATATATAAGAGAACCACAAAGGCAATGCCTACACAGTAAGGGGTCAGAACTTCAAGGCAATTCTTGATGATGCTGCTACATCTGCGATAAATTCCTGGATTTTGTTTTGTTGAATTAAGATTTTCTAAAGTATCCTTAACATAAATGTGATTTGAAGCTCTCTGAAGCATCAATTTGAAACTCATGTCCCCAAAAGGAGGTAGAACATATTTCATATGCAAATGGAGCAGAACGTCCGTGCTAATTTCTCCATGAGCAATCTGGTTTGCACACAGCACCACTGAGCAAGCAGAGTTGATCAGGGGGCCGCCTTCAAAATGGCATATTATTCCACATCATCCTAGCCTGCACAGCCAGAGTACTTCAAGTACTGAGAAACTTGCCTTATGCTGATATTTAAAGATACATATTTAGTCTCTAAAAATGAAGGCTGAAAGAAAGATGGACATATTGTAAAAGTGATATTTTGCTCCTCATAAAGCTAAGTACTGAAATATTCTTGAATCTATTAGCCAAAAGGCTTGATTATACACAGAAATTCTTAGTTGTATCCTGATGAACTCAAATTTAAAACTAAATGTAGCATTTTTAAATTATTGTTCCTGTTGAAACAAATAGTTTGTTCCCTTGGTATTTACCTCAAGTAGCATTAACCATCTGATACAGAGATCATATAGGGGTAGCCTAGAAAACTTTGTCAATTTTAGAAGTACAGAGTTGAAGTATTCTCTGCAGCCTCTGCATTTGACTGCAGCTTTGCCTGGACTCCCTTTCAATGTCTAGAGCTAGACAACATGAATTTTCACATGATGGTTTTAGATCCAACGTAAATACATTCTGGAGGGTGTACTTATGAAAGTCTTGTTTTATTGGACCCTGTAGAGTCCAAATGGCTTGAAGTAGCTCATTACAGTCAGGAAGTGAGACCAGAAGATCTTGACCAGCTCTATGAATAGTCAGAATCCATGACATTGGCTCTATTTACAAATGACCCACATGAAAGGCTGTGCATGTGATTGCAGGGACAGAGAGAGCAGGACAGTTAGCAATTTTTCTGGAAGAACAGAAAATCTGGACCAATTACTCCTGCTGATCTAGACAAAAACATCACCACAATTAGCTGCTCTTCTTTTCTGTTAGCAGCACCTAAATTGCCATGAAAACTTACCTTGTTCCTATATTTTATTTGCTTTTTTTAAAAAAGGAGTTAAATAGGCTTCAAAATGTCCTCTGTTCCATTCAACACAATACAAGCTTTAATTGTTGGAAAGGTTTGGTGTTTTTCGTTTTTCTTTTTTTTTTTTTTCCTCAAAAAAAGGGGGAACAGTTTCAGGTGAAGTTGAAGCTTTCACAGTTACTCACATATCTTTAATGCAGGGTGTAACAAGGCCTTCAGTACCAACTCTCCGAGTACACTCCCTGCTGTGGCATTCTCACTGTCTCAAAATAACTCAGTGTGCAGTGCAGAGATACTAGTCTTTAATTAGAGACCAGAACATTTTCAACATATGGGTCCAGATTCTATTCAAAGCAACTGTACTATAAGCGCACAAACCACCTTTTGTTGAGTTCAGCAGAAACATAACCTCCTGCCTTCAGTCTGGATATAATACAGCCTTCCCTGAAATCACTGTTAGTCACAATGAGGCGAATAATCAAGGCCTGGACTAGTTTGTTGATGTTTGTAAAATGCCTTTCCTTCACCCCTTAACAACTGGGCTGCCAAAGTCTGGAGCCAGGCCCAGCGGTTCTCATTCTGTTCCTACAGGGTTTTCTGTACAGCAACATGGGCAGTTAAAAAAAACCCCAACAAAACCTGAAACAATACTGAGGGTTTTTTTGGTTTGTGCAATCACTATAAATAAAGCTCATATTCCATTAAAAAAAAAAAAAAAGTCTGCATAACATTAGAAGTAAGTATCATGATGTGAGCTTGAAACATTGTGGGACTTTGGCTGCAGCAAGTTCCAGGGCGGATCCACTGAGAAGAGAGAGCTCTCCCTGCTGCAGGATGAATGGAAGGTCCAGGCAACAGGTTTGGACATGTGGGTCGAAGCTTCCTCCTTCCATCCTTACCTCCTTTCCTCAGACTCCAACCTCAAATTAAAGTCTTTAAGGAAAAGAAAACCAAATTGCCTTTGCTCTGGTTTTCTCTCAGAAAGCCAAGTTGCAGGGTGGCTGTTTTATTTTAGGTCTGGCCGGCCCATCACTTGCCCTCACTGCCTTGACCAGGGCACAGTGAACTGACGCACAGTCTGATGCTCTGGAATGACTGGAGGGCAAGTGACACATGGTGACTGTCCAAAAGTTATGATTAAGCTAAGTGGAAATGTAGCACATATTATTTAATTGAAAAAGAAAGAGCTGGTAAAGTAACCAAAAACAGATTTGCGATTGTTTCCATTTTGACAGGTAAAAGTAAAGAAGCTTAAGGCTTTGAAAATTCCTGACAGTCTTCATAGGGCAGCTGTGAAGACACTAAAAGCTCCTTTAAACTGGGATGATAGCAGTAAATGAAACTCTTTTCTTAGCTAGCACTGCCTGGTTAAAGAGAGTTATCTGGAAAAGACTAGTTCCCTGAGAACTGTTAAGTATCTGTTCAGATTAACAAGGTATTTTAGGGTGTCATTGTTACATGGCAAGAAATAAACTGTGCTGCTGACTGCATGAAAATGCATGAAGAGAAAAGCTTTTCCCCTGAGCAGCAAATGCAGTGTCCAAATCTATCAGCAATGCTACAGCTAGTGGTGAAATATTTCACAGAAAATAGGATTTAATGGGCTACTTAATTTTTCATATTTCTATTAACAAACATTGGCTTTGCCTGCCAGACATGCTACCAATCCTACAGTCACAGTGTAAGACTCATTTAGTGAAAAACCTTCTTGATCAGATCACTGTATATAAAAGAGGGTTTCCATGATGAAATGCAGCCTTCACAAACTATCCTAAATGCAGTCTAACCTTTGGATAGTCAAGGCATGTCCCTTTAATCTCTTTTTTTCCTCCTATAACTGCTGTCTTTCTTGAAGATAATTTTTAGATAATGTTTTCCTTAAAAAACAAAACAAAAGAAAAACAAACACCAAAAAAATCACCACCAACCAACAAACCCAAACCAAACCAAAGAATGCCTGAATAATCATCTACACTGCAGAAATTCAATTCTACCCTGATAAAAATTTATCTATGCAACAAATGAGTCTATGATGCTCATTGTGCTTTCAAAAGACAAAATCCTTCACCTGGAGAGGAGAAAAGAGTCTTTTTCCCCTGCTGAAAAGCTGAAATTAGAAAACACCTACTACATGAGAGAATTAACTGAAAAGAGGAGCTTGCTTTAAGAGCAAGACAAAAACACAAACAGCAATAGCAAATGTGCAAGGGGAATTTTGTTAATAACTTAAAAGATGATAACTTCAACATCAGCTTTAAATGATTCACTGTATCTATACCAGTTTTTTCCTATGATAAGAACTTGCATACAATTAAAACAAGGCCGTGCTTCCGAAAAGCCTTGTAAGGTAAAAAAGGCAGATTTTCCTTGCTCACGATGATTACCCAGTGAATACACTCAAGGCATCTGAAATGAGAGCCTGCATTTTTCAGCTGTGTTTGTATCTGTTCAGATACTCATCTGTTCCCTTGTGGTGAAAACACAAAATGTACAGTAATATGTAATGTCATCCTTTAGCCACAACAGTCATGGCTCATGCCCAAGTAAAGCGTTTCCTTTAGTAACAGAGATGGCATTCACGTTCTATGCCCCAGTTTGCTATTGAAACTGAACAGTCATCAAGTTTAAGCATCAATTTATCAACCCTTCTTATCCAAAACATGCTGCAGGAAATGCAGTGCAGCCACCCACACTGTGATCTGTCAGTACTGCACCACTTAGCCCAGGACATTTCCATCATGCCCATATTTGGAGTACCAAGTTTCCTTTTGTCATTTGGTGCACGTGAGACTAAGCAGTACTTTGACCAAAAAGAAGACCAGATTTGGCTTGAAAAAACCATAAGGAGAGATTGACTAAAAAGTTTACCCTTGTACTGAACAGTGACTTGTGGTCAATTATCCTTGAAGGGAGTTTCTGTCTAGTTTTAAAAAAATATCTGATCCTTAACCTCAGGTGAGCTCAGTTTGGGTCACTTTGACAAGCCAAAAGCAACTCTGACATCAGATGCTCCTAACATGTTTGTTCAGAACTCCTACTAGTTCTTAACAGTTCATTTGGAAACATTAACCACTCAGAAGGTGACTTGGACAGAGAAGTGCCCGTACCAGGAGAACCACTGCAGCGTGCGGTGCAGAGTGCCATCACTAGTCAAGGCACGTTGGCAAGAGACCATCTTAAAGATGATATCTTCAAGTGACAAAGGGAAGCTTTTTAGATGCTCATGTGGTCAACAGCACTTTACTCACTTGGTTTGATGAGTGCTTTGCAATGCAGTGAGATGGTATTTATGCCTTGCACCACTGTTACCTATTACAGTCTGACGACTAAGCCAGTGGGGGACACAGCAAGAAGGGAACAAAATCTGGCACAAGGTAGTGGCTCCCAGGTTTTTGCTGTTATCATGCATTAAGGAATTTGCTCTTAGAGCTCATATGTTTCCAGTTGTTAGAAGTTTTCTGTACTAAAGTTCAAATTTTAATGAATATAAGCAATGAAGCAACTTAACTGTGATAACGTGAGATATTCTCTGCACACTGCAGAATGCTACTAGAACTTTAACTTAATGCAATAATTTTTTTTTCCATTATAGTGAAATAATGGAAATCTTAGGGGCATATAATCTGCTCTCAAAGAACCCTTCAAGTCTTCATAAGTTTCTTTCAACTGAACCTTTTATGGTTCACTTGTCATCGTTTTGTTCCTGCTGTGAGTGTTTACCATTCCTATAACTGAACTGCCATGCATGCCTGCATACATCTATGTATGCACGTACACACACCTGCTTCCTCAGACTTTATTAATGCAGCTGTGTGCGAGTGCTCCTAAAAGCTATGTCACGCACAGCGTTTAGGAGCACTGTCAAATATATTGGCTAATGAAGAGCGCAACATACGGTATGTTAATTGTCTCACACTGGAGCTGAGATGAGCAAGCACTGAGGAAACAGATTCAAGCTGACAGTACTGTATAAGTTCTGGTACCCCAAAGTGCAAAGATTCTTAGCTGGGAATTGTGGATAACCTGGAAGTGGAAAACATTGTGCAGGACTCCTTATCTAGAGGCAGTATGCACATGCGAAACTTCAGCATAATAACACATAGATCTTATCCATTATTTAATTTTTAATTGCCCAAGACATTTCTGATCATTTTCTAGAAGCTGGGAGATGAGGTTTAGCTTCTCTCACTACCTAACAGACTAATCCACGTTCTTCTTCAAACTGTTTTCCTCTTTTATCTCCACTACTAATCTTCTCATCAAGCCCAGAAAGGACCAGATAAGTATAAATGACACTATAACCTTTACAATCTCCCTGATTATCTATCAGTTCTTATTGGATTCATATCTAGAGAATAGCACTCCATATCTAATTCCTCTGTGACAGTCACAGAGAGGCTCTTCAGCATCTAAAGGAAAAGGTAAATCTAACAGCATCTAATTCAAAAGCTTTCTAGTTCTAATTCAGACATACTGAGAGTGAGGGTGAATCAATGGTGAAAACAATTTGGAAACAATTGTTCAGCATGTTGGGACACTTTGCCTGCATGTGCCACTTGCTGTAACTAAAGAGTTTAGCAGCTCTCGCTCCCAGGACTAAAACTATGACCGATTATTAAAACAAGTGTTTTGCGTTGGCATTTCAAATAGAGGATGTGCTTTTTGTAATTGCTTTGCCTAATCAGTGGAATGCTGTCATCACTTATGCCCGCTGGTGCATAAATTTACAAACATCATGCAAATGCACTATTTGTAATAAAACTGACTAATGAACTTTAAAGGCCAATTATTTGTACATGTCTGCTGGCTCAGAGTAATCATGCATCATTCAGATTTACACTTACATACTTGCTGTTGTGCAATTTTAATCACTTGTTAATCTATGGCTCATGATAAGCATCATGAGTAAAGCTAGATGGAAAATGGGTTTCTTAGACTGTGAAGGTCTGATATTTCTAAGATTATACAATTAGTATAGAAAGCAAAACAGAATTTGGAAGTTCTTTCAAAAAAAACTATACCACAGTTCTAATGACAGGCAGTTCCCAAAATCCAAGAGCCAAGGGGTAACCACGATACTTCTTCCTGCAGGACTCCAGTGGGTGCCTGCGCCCCTGTCCCCTGGACAAGCTGAGCCATCACTAAAAGGGTTCCTCCTACTGGGGTGGATCTGCACCAGAGCTATGCATTTGCATAAGGATGCAGACTGTTGTGCTGCTTTTGCTAACGGACTGACAACAGACTGTTGTGAGAGGATTTCTGACAAACTCACCAGGCACTTAATTTCTGTAAGCAGTTTTTCCAAGTATCTGAATCTGGCATCTTTTTATTTAAACATTTGTTTTCCTGATGTGGCTCCTAGAAAGAGGTTTCAGATAGATTGACATCCTGTTGGCTCACTTCCACAGCTGAGGATTCTTTTTCTGCATTAACTTTTCTTGCTTGTCTTTATCTTTTGTCACTTGTCTTTGTCTTTTCTCAACCAAATCGGCACTCTCCTCGTTGTTGTGATAACAAAGGGCTATGATGACTTAATTAAACACATAAAGCAATTATCATCGGGAGCTAAAGGCTGTCTGCTGGCCAGACAAAGATGGCTTGGATTCAAAGCAAGTTCTCTGCTCTCACCGTTGCAGACTGGGGGAAATCTGCTGGCCAGACTGGAATTACTGTCAATGATTTACACCAGCAGAGGAGTGGAGTGAACCCCCCAGGGGCTACTTGTGAATCTGTCATTGACCTTGAATTAGTCCCTTGACTTCTCTATGCTTCATCTTACCTACTGCAATGCTTAGCTGTCTCATGTGCAGATTTAGAAGTTTAGTTAAGCTTTTCAAATACGTTTAAATCCCTCGATATGAGGCTGTTAATTTTTTGCTTTCTTTTCAAATGTTCCCTGCACTGAAAATACCATTTGAAAGATGTAAACTCTTAGAAACAAACACCAAGAAGAAAGCTGCTCTGCTGCTCACTTCACTTGGCATTCACCATCACTCTGCCAAAAATGAGCGTGTAGGCCTGCTCCTGCTGAGGATGCTGTTTCTGCAGTGACTGAGGTGGCAGTGAGAGCTTGTCACGTACCTGATGCTGCATGTAGTGACACTGAAGCCCCCAGGAAATTCTTCAAAAGAACAGTTTGTTAATGTCACCACTAAAAACTCTCATTAGAAAAATCATTGCTAAGAGTAAATGCCTTCTGTCTTTATACCGCTCTTTCTGTCTCCTCAGAGCCTGGTATTTCCACTGGGAGCCAGGGAAGTGCAAGAAACTGTCATGTTGTCATAACAGAAAGAATTAAAAGAACCTGCTAGCTCTGGGAAGCGTTAAGTCTTTCTGCATTTTTTCTTTTTTCTTTTAACTAGTAAATAAAATGATAAAATTTCACCTCAGGGAAGTGAGGAATTTAGGGATGGGAGGGTGGAAACATATGGGAATAAATGTCACAGGTTCATTAGGAACAAATACTGGAAGAATAAGCTAGAAAAGAAGTGGTGAAAAAGCAATTGAGCCTTTTCAGAAGGCCCCAGGCAAGTGGAACAAACCCTGTGTTAGTAATATACATAAAATCAAGGGACACTTCATTAAATCAGTTCTTAGGTGATTCATTGGGGATCGAACTGCGCCAGCCTTTGCACCAATGATTGCTTTGATACAACAAGGAGAGTTTTAGGGAGGTGAGGGTGGAGGGATATTGCATATGGACAATCTGTTTCAGGTAGCAAGGCCAGCCTGGGTCCTTGAAATGCAGTGCCTCCTTCCCAGACCTCCCCTCTTCCAGCCCACTAAGCGATTCCTCTATGTTCTTAAAACTCATTCCTCTCCTATTTTATTCAGTATCAATGCAAAGGAACTCAAGGAGACTGAGTGACACTTCAAATTAAAATACCAGCAATGCCTTGACAACCGACAGCCCTGTATTTCCTTACATCTAACCACAGCAGAACTGTCTACAGTATGCTGCTTATAGCTTCACCACTGTCCTGAGAAAATGCTGATGGAGTTGGCCTTAGGCAAGAGTGAGGTTTGAGCAAGTTAAGGACTGGAAACTTTTGAGAACTTTATTCAGCTGTGACCTTATTTTCTATTGATGCCACCAGGTCACAATTTTTAGTTCTTTCTGAGCATAAATTCAATTTCTGAATGGTACCACAGTTCCCACTACTGCAGGAATGGTCTCTGTAGATCACTGGATTCTCTAAATCTCTCTGGAAAGGTTAAACATCACTGCTCAAATCTTTTCAAGGTCTTTCATCCAAACACTACATAGCAGTTGAATCAACAGAGTCCAAAATAAAACACAATGCATAAACCAACTGCTATCTCTCCCATGGGCCAGGTGATTTGCTTCCTCACCAGATCTTCCTGTTTCTAGTAGTTATTTCCCACTTTTTCTAGGCACAGTTTTATTAAGTAAGAGAAATATCAACTCACATCTAACATCTCCCTTCCCTCAGATCTTTTCCCTATGATCTTTCTCCAGATGAACAACAGATTCTTAAAATCATCTGACCTTGTGGTTGTGAGTTAATTCACTCAGACGTGGTCTACACCTATGTTTAAAGGGACTTCAGAAAGGGCTTGTTGATGACAAATAGAAAAAACAAAAACAAAACATACTCTTCCATTATGGGTCCTACACTGGCCAACAGATGATGTCTTGCTTTAGAGAGCTGACCTGATGGAAGTGGTCCCTCTGTTAGTGAAGCTGTGGTGGGTCTTTTAGCTGGACTTGCCAGAAGGTTTGTCCTCAAGAAAGCACCCAAAAGGACATCCAGAAAGGAATGTTTCATGAGAGCACAAGCCACCCTTTAAACATGGGAAAATCATATGCACGAAGCAAAAGAAATTACAAGACTTGAAAAAAAGAGTCATCTCTGGTTACCTGAAAGAGCACTCCTTCTCTCCAGTCCGTACTCCATCCATCAATTTCCAGTAGTTTACAAAGTTGCAATAGGCTACCTGCCCAGTCCTTTCCTGGTCCATAAGAATGGGATCTCTCTGTCACCTCTGCAGTATAGGCTTTGCAGTCTTCTCAAGAATCTCCCTTTGCACTGCAGACACATACAAGGACAGATATGTTCCCCATTGCTGTAGACTTCTCCCTGCTGAGAGGGTTCAGATGCATTTGGTTACCAAGTACCTATTGCAGAGGTCTCATCTGGCCCAGAATGAGCATCCAGGCCACAGCAGGTGGCTTTCCTGCCTGCTGCCTGGCTGCAGCCTTATGGCTAAACCAACAGATAGTAGTGAATGTAAGCAGGCAAATATAAGCGATGCCATCCATCTGTAAACCACAATTACAATTTAATTTACTAAGGAAATAAGCTGAGGAAAAAGCAGTTCCTAATGGTTTGGAAGCGAGCAGTCCTTGCGCAACGGTAGAGGCTGGTGGCTGCACAGCATCACTCTGGTCCCCAGCAGCTCTCCAGGGAACATGACAGCACACCAATACTCCCGGTTTCAGATCTCCTTTGCAAAACAGCACTTTTATTTCTCCCTCTCTTTTTGCTGCCTTATCCAAAGGCATGATTTAGAGGAGCTGCACTTTCAAAGGCAGAAGTAGCACCAACAGGACGTGAACAACATTATCAATCCTCTCAGCTCCCACGGGGATGTTTCAGGGTACCTCTTCCTTCCCCTCCAGGGAATCCAGGTTCTGGGGCAGTAAACCCCATAAGCCCCATAACTCCCATCCTAGTTGGTTAACCTAAGCAATCCAAATCTCCAAGGGAAAACCAGAGAACAAACAAGTAAATCTTTTGTATAACTGGTATATAAAGTTCTCTAATAAAGAACAACATTTTATTCCTGTTATGATTGAGCTCAGCCTTATACAAACTGAACCAGCTTTTTATTTTAGATTCTTGCACTTCTAATGTTTGCTCTGGTTCTACTCTATGATCTAAGCTCTCTCTGTTACATATTTGGAGCCAGATTCTCATTCCTTACACAATGTCTGACTTCCCACCAGGGATCCATTATGGTTTGGGGTAATCCTTCTCCCAACACACAGCTATACCACAGCCTCCCAGTGGCAATAACAAGCCAAGGCAGTGCACACAATACTTCCACTAACCACTGTTGGTGTGACTTATGAACAACAACAGCACTAACATTTCTTCCCTTACTATTTGAAAATACATCCTTGCTTCAGTGCTATCAACAGAACTCAACATAAACTTAAGTAAGTGCCAATAGCATGTCAGCAACTGCTGTATTTAGCAGAAACAAGAATGATGCTTCTGATGTTATTTTTTTCTTACTTCAGAAAACAGTTTTTAAGTAATTTTGGCATGCAGAAACAATGAAAATACATGAATGAGCATAATGAGGGGTTTATGTTTGCTTTTTATTAAAGTAACCATTTTTCTGTTGCCTTGCGAGGAAAGTTAGTTTGCCATTCTGCTTAGTAGTTTTCTTAAGCTTCACTCATTTCAGGTTCTGAATAGAAGTATTTAAAAAACCAAACCTACACCTTTGTTGTTGTTCTTATGAATGTACCGTAGCATGCATCAACTTCCCCAAGGTGTGAACAGCTTGTCTGTTTCGTGGCTGTTACCACCTTGGTCTTACATTTGGACATTAATTCATGAGAGCACCTAAAAATATGGGTAAAATTTTATTTTACCTTTCCTTTTAAAAAAATAACACAGAGAGCAATAATAACATACCTTCCAATAGAAATCTTTATAAGCCAGTAATTTTCCTTTTAAAAGCAGCTTTCCAGTTTCCGTCTTCAACAAGTGTTTATTTGATTAAAAGAGCCCATCAGCCTTTCAATAAAAAACAAAACACTTGAGTATTCTACAAAATACCGAATGATTCAATTATTTCTGCCAGCCTTGCATAGAGTTGCATAGAGTTCGGAGCCTATCAAGAAGGTACTTGCTGGGCTGAGCCACAGTGCTTTGCTCAGATAGAGTGTCTTAGACTTTTATGACTTCTGGGTGCAAGAGCAGAATAAGAAAACAGCCCTTATGCCTTTTCTAAAACATAAGGTCTCAAAAAATCCTTCTCTTTGTTTAGTAGGACTGGTACAAGGATGCCTCCATAGGATGCACTGGGGGTGTATCAGTGAAATCTGCATGCAGCAGAACTGAAAAGAAAACCAACTACCTACACTTCCCAAACCTCCAATTATATTTTTTAATTTTTTCTGGTTTAGACTGGTCCAAAAAAATGGTTCTGTACATTTTTTTTTTCCTCAAAGAAAGAACTCACAGGCTGGCAAATACTCAATTGAGTAAAGTACTTTGTAGGACACAGGAGTCCAATTCCAAATTTCCCTTTGGATTCATCAATCTTGTTCTTCTGTACCTCAGGAAATGGTCTTTACACTGGTTAATCATATTCAGGAGTCTCACTTCCTAAAATTTCATCCAGAAATACTATCCCAAACCTGCCACACGCCTCCTGATGACTTACACCTCTATTGCTACGTTCTTGAGGAGAGTTTCAATGTCAGTGAATTATTTATTAAGAAAATCGGTTTAAAAACAGTTGCTGGCAAATCTACCGGTGTGGTCATACACACTCAGCCATGAATGAATAACCCTGTTCAAGATCACCCAAGCTCAGGAAAATCTCTTTTTCCACCCAGACACATGCCAATGCAGTATAGTCCCTCTCCCAGCTGACAAGCTAATTCTAGGTCTTCTCAGCTGGCCAGGCTTTGCCTGGGCTCTGCAGTTTCCTTACCTAAACCTTAAGTTTCTGCCTCTTACCCCCTATTTCAACACTGCTTGTCAGAACAGCCTTTAACTCCATAGCTGGGCCAGTTGTGATTTGTTCTTTGACAAGCCCTCCAGACTTTGCAAAGCTTGAAGCTTAGTGCTATGGTTTTTGGATAGACTACTGGTACTTACGTGCAATACAGAGGAGCTCCAAAACTTGGAACTGGATCTCTTGGATATCTTGAATTTCTTCTTATGTGTACAATTTTTAAAGAAGAGATCATAACAGGAAGTATTTAGGAAATTTTATTCAGCATTACATTAAACCCAATGTATAAAGTGAAGCTGTGCAGCAGTCAGGAAATTCCACCTCACAGATCACGTTTCCCTTGCTCAGAGTTGCTCTGCAGAGCCAGTGAGGGAGCTCCAGCTAAGGACACCCAGGTTTCAGGTAAGCAAGAAGTGTGCAAGTGAAGAGAATTGCAGAGAGAGCAGAACAGAGGTGGTGGGCTCACAAATCCTGCAGTGAGTGCAGCTGTGCGGTCTAGAGCTGCTCTGCTGGCAGGGTGAGAAGCAGCCCATCACCCTCTGAGATGGCATCTGGCCACACACCCCATCACATCACATACATGACTCTCCCTGCAACAGTTTCTGGCTAAAAGCAATTGCACATAGTAGCAGCTGGACTTCTTACAGAGTTAAGAAAAGAAGGAAGAAAGAGGTCAGCCCGTTGATTTTCACATGATCCCAACCATTCAGGAGAAGGAGCAGTAGGAGGTTTATTTCTCTCCCCTCCCTTTAAAGTTCAGTCTTTATATTACTGTTCTAGTAAGTTTGTTTTGGTTCTCTCCTCAAGGTGAGCACCGCAGTAAATTTCCACTCTAAAAGGCTTATAGTACATGAAGTTCAGTAGTGTACTGTGCAGATCTTTGCTGAGTATAGCCAACTCACAGCAATAAACTCTTTTGCCTTGCAAATTCTGCGTATTACCAGGACCTACTAAAAGCAACTGGAATACAACAACAACAACAACAACAACAACAACAAAAGAAAGAAAGAAAGAAAGAAAGAAAGAGTGAGAGAAGTGAGCGAGATTTTTGAATGCAAGTAAAATACATGTAACTTGAAGTGTTAAAAAGTCAGGTAATATAAATATTTCTTTGTTCGTATCTAGGCAATCATATAAGAGCAAATACCACAGACTTCAAGATCAAAATTGAGTGAAATGCAACACTAGTCTTGGTGCTCAGGCATTGCACTTTGCTTTTGTCCCCATACAGATCACAAAACTGGCAATATCTGAGCTGGTTTAGCCTCGGGTTCTGTGTTTAGTCATGATCTAGCTGGAGCAGCGTGGGCCTCTCTCTGAACTGCTGTCGCATCCTCCTCTGGCAGGCTTTGCAGTAGTGGCTGTGACAGGTAGCAAAGCTCCATAGGTTGCAGTTAATTTCTCATCCCACTTAATCTTGTAAAACAGTTAAGTCACAAGCACAGATATACCAGCAGCAGATGATGATTCCTACTGGAATAGTATCATCGCAAAGTTATCAGGGAGAAACCCAGGGAGAAAATCAGCATACTTAAAAAGATTCAATATAAAGATGCAAATGGTCACTCAAGGCACACACCTCCCATAGGGCAAAGGAAACTGTGTGGTACAGGCCGATTGCTCAGTTTCAGGAAAAGGAAGACAAGAAATGANTAAGTATACTAAGGAAAAAGCATTTCCAAGATTGTCCTGTCTAATCTGTTTCTATGTTTTTTTTATTTTCTGAAGTTCATTTTTAGCATTCTTTTCTTATTCAAGCTCAGATGCTGCACAATAAATTCTTAGACGACTACTCAAAAGTCTAACAAAAATATAACAACCCAAACAAACAATGGCTAATAAAAATGAAGTCAGATTCAACTGGCTACATTCATTTTGGTTATGCCAGTGTAATACTTTGCATTTAAGTTAATGTAGCTAAGTGATAATTGGCTCAGTACCTTTGAAAGTCCTTTGTGATACACTCTTAAAACAGAAAATTAATTGTATGTGAGGGCTCAGGTAGAGGTTTAATTTATTAGAAAAGAAAAACACAAAGTCCCTGAACCTGCTGTCCTACAGGCCAGGACATCCACCTGCACAGGGATCGATTAAAGTTATCGCATCGACATGCAAATATAGGAATGGGCTCAGGCAGGCAAGATGCTGAAGGGACAAAATCCTCAAGCACTGTGTATAGGTTATTACCATTTGTTATCTGAAAGCTGAGTGACACACTTTAGCCTTCATGGACAAAAATAAAACTGTTTTGCCTTCAGTTCCACACTCTCTGAAAAGCAGTTTGTTTTCCACATTCATATTGACAAAGAAACAGCCAGACCTGTTCTCAGAAGACGAGAATCACTCCTGCGTGGACTAGTTCCTTCTACTAATAATTTTCCAAGGAAAAAAAAGAAGAGATCTCATACACAATGTACAGATGAGATTGTGTTTCGTCGTCTCTGTAGCACTTGTAATCAAGCTTCCAGTCCTTCCTGTTTTGAAGACAGTAATTTGATGCAGCTGTGCTGTTGGCGCAACGGAGTGATGTAAATCTGAGCTTGCCTGGTTACTTTGTCCCTTAGCTATAACTGAACTGCACTTTGCATTTCCAGACCAATTCTGTTTTTTATGTAAGCACTTCTGATGAAGGCTCGATTAGTAGGTTTTTCAGAGATTACTAGACTATTCAGAAGAAAAAAAGATCCCTAAATTTCCTGTTCCTGTCAGCCTTCCTCACCCAGCAGAAGCCTGCTCCCCTGAAACCAAGATTAATAGGGAAATTTGGTGTGGATGCCAAACCCAAAATATTATTGTCAAATATTTACCATGCAAAAGGTATGTAGCAGACTGCATGTGGCATATAGCATTAGCCTAGATTCTTATTACAAATCCATTGAAGGAAACAGAACATACTGTAGGTGAGTGTGGCCACAGAGCTATATTTACATGTCAGGCTGGACCAAATGAAATATCAGTGGCCATCTCTGATCTGACAAGAGGTGAGGGAACTAACACACTCCTTTGGAGTGCAGCATTAGGAAGAGGAGCCACCAGACAACTCCATCACTCCTCTTTCCCTGTGTCAGTACTTCATATTGCAAAGAAATAAAGGTGGCAATGGCTAAGTGACAGAGAAAAGAGGTGACTTTAAATGGAACTGCTAGGAGAAGCCCAAGAACTGTGTTTTCAGGGTCCCAAAATGTAACTCTCTTTTCCGCAGCACAGCTACTGACTTGATTTGTCAAGCAAAAGGAAATCCCTCTCTGAAGGTGGAATACAGTTTTAAAATCCGTCCTAGGTATACTCAGGTTATATAAGTCAGTTTCAAGGTATGATTTCAATGCTAGGAGTTTCTTGAAAGCTTTTCAGCCAACATTTAGATTGATAATGTTAAAATGCAGCTATCCCTGATATTTTTTTTAAGAACTCTCTCCAGTACCAGGGATTAAAGCATAAACTTTGCAAAAATGCTGTGGTTAGCAATTAAACAAGCATGAAATTATTTGGCTGTTCTCAATGCTGAAATCCCTTCATCTAGTCATGTCCTTGACATTCGCTGTGGTTGCTATGGGTTAGGTTCTTCAGGGGGTTGCAGAGCTCAAGAAGAATGAGGACCTACAGCACTGCACCTTGGTCTTCCCAACATGTTTCAGCCCCTGATGTTCTTGGCACTGAGGCTGAGAAGCTGAGAAGTCCACTCCTTGCTCAGATTTCCAAGGGACAGGCTCCGCTCAGAGGTATGGCCCAAGTGTTTTAAGAAGACAGTTCCTTGCCAGCACCCAGGGAACTTGTTCCCAACTGGTATGACATGGGCTACTATCGTTTTTCTCACAAATGAGTAGGGCCTCCAGCTTCTGAATGGTTGCATTCCCTATTGGCTGGAGCGATAGAGGAAGCTTACCTTCCTTTTTCTTGCTTTAATTTTCTGTGGGTTTGATTTATTTATTTTTATGTGAGAGATATTGTGCAATGTTGGGCAATACCTTCCTAGCTATGTCACTGTTCTTGCCAGTTAACTTTATTAAGGCTGCTGTTAATTTCTTCCCCCTGTCACACATTCCTGCTTCTTTCCCAGGTGAGGTGGGGGTGGAGGTTTCCCCAAGGACCAGGTGCTGGTGGCATGCAGAGCTGTGGGAGCCACCCTAGCACTGCGCTGGAGTATTTCAGTGGGGACTATTCACATCAGGCAGCTGCTCCATTAGCCAGCTACACGCCTCTCAAACATCTCCTGAGCAGACAAAAATATACTTGTGGATCAATTCAGCTCCCACTGAGTTTGATGGAATGTTTTCCACTGATTTCTAATGAAATTTGGATGACAAACATTTCTGCACAGAAAGCTTGTCTCTAGCCTATGGGGAGGAGAAGCTAGTATGGGGTTTCTCCTTTTCACATAGTGCTATTCCCCCAAATCTTGAAAATAAGTCATTATGTGGCCTGCACAGCAAAGGGGACCTGCCGGTCCATAGACTTTAACATTGGCAGTGTTGGCTCCCCAGCGCCGTGACTGTAGCTATTCAGTGCTATAACATTCAAAATAATTATACCTTTGAAATACTTCATTTGAAGTTGCAATGACTTTCTTTCATGAACTGTTTCTAATTATTGTACTTCAAGTGACAAATTAAATGTCATTTGAAGCAATTATACCAAATACTCAAAAAAATTATACATAGGTATGTCAATTAATATAATTAAGTCAAAAGTTACATTTCACAGCTGATTCAGCTTTTCCATTACAGCTTTGAAATTGCTCATGAGTTCAAAGCAACATCTGAACAAATCTCTTGCAAACCTGAACACTAAAGGACTTATTTATTATTATGCATTTATTAGACAAGTTGGGAAAAGCATGAGTGATCCTACATGAATAAGAAGGAATAATATAGTCTTCTTTTTCAGAAGCTGTTTTTTTCCCCATTTAACTTCAATAATTTTGTTTGTCAAAGCTCTATAAAGGAACTCGTTGTTCCTGAGCCTCCACTCTTGCTTGGTGGAAAAAGCAAACAAACATATTCTAAAGGGATTTATATGTTAGTTTTGGTTTCACAATGGATATAATGTAGAGATTCAAGTGAGGCAACAGTGTGCTAACTTGCTCCTTTCTAAATAGCCCCTGCAACACTGCTACCCTTTATTGAACCACTTGACTAGTGAGAACCTGGGGTCAGTAGTCTTTTCTTCCTTAGAAAGAAAAACAGGTTGTGAAGCCTGATATCAATGATGTGCAAAACTCTCCTCCTCTGAACACAGACAGACCAAGGGAGTACACCTTCTTCCCTTACTGCTCTGAGAGTCTTCAGTGTACTTCAGTGTGCTTCTCCATCTTGTATTTAAACTTCTCAGGCTTGCTTTTTTGACTGTCACTGAAACTGCCTGGTCTACCTGGTTAAGCATTTGTGCAACCTTGTAATATTCATCCATCATCACCCAGAAGAGTCATATGATCTGCACTGAACACAAGATGGACTGATCAGCCAGTAACAGCCCCCAAACCAATTTTGCACAGCTGTGTTCAATGTTTCTCAGAGAGAGCAGTCAGTGGTACCCAGGGGACACCTGTACCTGACAAGTGGTGCCAAGGTACATGAAAGAAGCCTTGATACTGCGCAGAGAGTGCATGAGCTGCCAGCAGGGAAATGCAAGACAGCAGATAGCCCCTCTCTGTCACCTGGGGAACAGGATTACAATCACTGGAACTGGCACAGGTCCCTGAAAACAGCACTAAAGGACTTTGCTTGCACAGGTAATTTTCTTCCAGTAGGGTGGTTTGGTTTTTTTACAGCACTTTCAATTAACAAGATAAAATCAACAATGGTGACACCAAATATAATCCTGTGACCTTTTCAAACCTCCCATGATTTCTAAGCTTCTGTTAGACTATAATAATGCACCTGTGTCCAAAAAGCCTATCAACAACACTGAGAAAAAGTACCGCCTGTTAACAAAATTAAGGAGAGGGAACATGAGCCACAGATAGAATCTAGAGTTCTGGAGAGGTGCTGAAATTACAGCACAAGAGACAGGTGGTACTCATTTATTCACAGATCAAATTCCATGTGTTTTGTCTTCTTTCCTTGCTGGTCAGTTTCTGTAATCAAAAATAAAAATAATTTAAAAGGAATGTAGATTTTTCTCTTGCTTTCACATGAAAACATTACTCTCTCATTCTTTTTTGAAGGATGAGTTACAATGTTTGATCTATGGCTTGTAGACCAATGTGGGATGCAGATGCTGAGATACCATAATAATGATGGTCACAGTGCAAATACCCCAATAAATAAATACTCACAATGGGGAACCCAGAGACGAAATGAATGTTTCAGAAAACCAGCAGTGCAAGAAGCTGTGAAAGACGAGGGATTAATTACTCTAACATATACAGCATTGATAGCCAGAGTTTCATGTTGCCACAGTGGTGATGTGAACAGTTTAAAAAATAAATATAAACACATTTTTAAAATGTGCATGTCAAAACCAGATTCTTCTAGGTGTAAAATGAGAAATCTATGCCCTTTTGAATGGGCTACCAAGATGATTAAGGGAGTGGAGCATCTCCCATACGAGGAAAGGCTGAGGGAGTTGGGTGTCTCTTTAGCTTGGAGAAGAGGAGACTGAGGGGTGACCTTATTAATGTTTATAAATATGTAAAGGGTGAGTGTCAGGAGAATGGAACCAGGCTCTTCTCAGTAACATCCAATGATAGGACAAGGGGCAATGGGTGCAAGCTGGAACATAGGAGATTCCAGTTAAATATGAGGAAAAATTTCTTCACAGTGAGAGTGACTGAACACTGGAAGGGGCTGCCCAGGGAGGTTGTGGAGTCTCCTTCTCTGGAGACATTCAAAACTCACCTGGTCGCGTTCCTGAGTGATCTGATCTAGGTGTTCCTGCTCCGGCAGGGGGATTGGACTAAGTGATCTTTCAAGGTCCCTTCCAAACCCTGATATTCTGTGGTTCTGTGATTCTGTGATAATGAAGAAATGTGCATGCAATTGGCTTTTCTGGAAAGCTGGCTGTACTTGCAGTTGATTTTGAATTGTGCAAAGGAGGGAGGTCAAAAAGACCCGTCTTCAAACAACCTGTTGAATAAATAATGACAAAACGTAGAGACTGCTGTGTATGCTGAATAACCCCTGACCTGCTGAGAGACTCATACTGAAAAAAGTGGAATGTGACACCTATGTTTATTTTATTAAAATATTAAAACTAGCTAAATATCAAAAAGAGAAAATAGAGCCATGTTATAACCAGGAAAAAAAATAAGGGTTTAGGAAAACATCTCTGAAACACAAAGGTATTGATATGCAAATTAGCATACTTTCATTAACAGGCAACTCAGATAAAGATTTTGTAGTTAGTCTCTTGAGACTAATAGCATGTTCAGCTACCCATATTTCTCCTTATGATTTATCACTGCTACTTAGAAATAAAAAAAAAAAAATCCAACCAAAAAGAACACCTCAGAAAGCAACGTTCCTAATAGGACCATCACAAAATTAGCCTAAAAGGTATTTTTTAATTAAAAATTAAGAAGCAATAAGAGGCAGATTTGTAAAAGGTATTTTGAAATGCAGTTGCCCTTGAACACCTTGCACCGGTCCTGTAAATGTTTGCTTCACTTCAATAAGACAGTAAGAAAACATTTGCAAGGAGTTTTTTGGGATTCTGTGGATTTAGGGCCTGATCTTCATTTGGGCTGATAATGCCCCAGTGAAGACAAGTAATGAAATCAGCAGCAGAAAAGTGTTGGCATTCATGATACTGCACTCATCACTTGACAGTCTAGGGAGATGTCAAATGCTTCTGTGTTTATAATGAAATGTCTTTTTATTATCATGCCATTGTTTCGGTTCCAACTGAATGGCAAATGGCGTGCCTAGAATTTATATATATAATTTTTGTGCATTTTTTAATTGTCAGTACACTCTTTTAGTTGATAGAAACTTGGGAAAATAGCTCATCTCTGATAAAGAACAACCAGAAATATGGGGCATGACTTTGCAGAGTTATACATTCTGTTACTCTAATGGCAGACACAAAAATCAATTTAAAAAATGTAAATAGATACATCAGCCTTCCCACTCCATTTTTTTTTTTCATAATTTAAAAGTAATAGAACATGTTTTAGCATTCCAGTCTTTTCCATCTATCTGCCAACCATTAGCATAAGGATTTCTTTAGCCTAACTCCCCAATATTCAAAGGCAAGTGGCTCTGGGCAATATGTTCACATAATGGGAAATTCTTCACAGATGTGATATCAGAAAGGTCTAGCAAGCCAATCTGAAGGCAGCTGGAGCAAATAACTTATCTCTCCATGACTTTTTCTTGCTAGACAAAGCATACACATTTAAATAGTTCAGGTGATTCTTATTCACCAAGCTCCCTCTACACTGCTCTCCTGCTGCAAAAACAGCCTTGTGGTTGGTGGAACTTTGCAGAACAAGATAAAAGCACATGTCCTTGATCTTCCCCGCTATTTTTGCTTCCTAACCAGGTAGGTGTTGTATATATAAGAATAACTAAATCAAATACGTGTGAATGAAATTATAATGGTGACTGAAATTAGTAGAACGTCTGACGACAGTTGTCCATCTACAAACAGATGTTCTTTTTCATAATATTTATTAAGTCATTTTATCAAGTCGAACATTGTTCTTCCTTGTTGAAAACCCAGTAGACTGAGTTTCATTCCACCATCTTCTGTCTTGTTTTAGTGATACCTGTTAGTTATAGGTTACTTTATTACTATTTAATTTAGGCTAGAAATACTCCTACATGAAAGGACAGATTTCCTTGTCCCTACCTAGGACATAAGTATCTAAAGTGTAGATAGCACAAGCAACTTGTCTACAAAATCAGGACACACGATTGTGATGGACAAGCACATCTTTCATGCCAAATTTGATTCTCAGTCTTGCCTACATGAAGTGGGTACAACACTGAAAAATTAATCTCAGGAAAGTATTTCACAAGTAATTGGGGCTTTCAGTTTTGTAAACCTTTTTATTTGTTAAGTCAAGGGGTCCATACAAAATGTTACACCATTACATGAATAAATTCCTTAATAAGAAACTTGACTAGCATATGTCATAAATATATTCTACAGGTTGAATAGTCATGAAAGGAAAGTTTAGCCATCTCTCCTTCAGTTATCCTATTTATAAAACACATCAAATATATACCACAGATACAGACACCAGCATAAAGTTAAGGTTGCTTAATTGGGTCTTTCTGGCAGCTACGTGCGTGAGGTTAAATGTAATCATGCTACTAAAATTCTTCTGTATGGTGCTACTAGTGAGGTACACAGGCATTTCTTCCTCAAAAAATTATTTGAGGTATATATACCAAACCTCTAACTGGTACATCTGAAAAGTACAAGAAGGTTTTACCAATGTCCTCACTGCACTTCTCCAGGTTCACTGTGTAAGTGAGTGATATTCTACCCTAGGCTCATAATTGCCTGGTCAATATTGTTTTGTAGGGAATTTCAATGACTGAGGTATAAAAAGTGGGGTATAATGAAATTCTGATGGAGCATTACCTATGGCAATAATGATTAGTTGGACAAAGCATGGGCATCAGTAATAATAGTCTTTCCTTGTACCTGTTTTAAATGTTAAGTGCCTTTTCATTCTTATAGTAAACCAAACGGTTTTAATATGAGCAAATTTTGTAACACAAGATGCAAAAAGGTATGTAAATGTAAAAGTCTTATCTCCTGTCAGCATTAAACAATAATCTATTATCTGAGTTGCTCTGAAATTCTGATTTATTCCAGTTCTTTGCATCCCAATGGGTTTTTCAGATATTGATTTGAATATGACTGCACACAATTAAAACAAATTATTTCCCAAGAGTCTATGAAGCTATTTACCATTTTACCTCAATAGCTAGCTGCCATAATTTACCAGTCCAGAGCCTTGCAATTTTTTCATTTGTTAAATGCATTGAAACAATTATTTTTATTTCAGTTGTCAGCTGTGAAGCTGATAGATATTTCTTTTGTGCATTTGTTCTGTTATGTGTTAAATGGCAACTGCCATTCTATATTAAAATCCTTTTCTTCTTTGGCCTTTAAAGTTTACTTTCCCACACAGACTCAACAACAAGTTTCCAAACACTCTTCCTTAATTATAAAGACAATCAAGCAAACACTGAGAGTGATTTGAACTGAATATGGGCATAAAGAGAGTAAGATATGAGCATAAAGAAAGAAAGAAAAGAGGTATAAGCTCAACACAGAACAACAGTTGTGGGGTGCTTAACCCAAAACAACTGAACCATTGCTTTTGAAGCACTTTTAAGTATGTATCAGCCTTATGAAAGATGAGGTGGGACTCAGACCTTTCAAATGACCACCTAGCCTGAGCTTAAAAGATCGTTAACTCATGATCATTCTTGCTAAGTTTTCTGCTTACTGGTAGAGGTGGATGCCTTTGCAAATCTTCAAAGGGAAAGTACTTTCTATAAAAGCATTAGACAGTTATTCACATTTGAAGGTTCTGAAGTCAAGAAACCTTGGCGTCTCTGTGAAAGCAATACAGTAAGTAGCAGTAAGCTCAGGATTTCCAAGCAGGAACCTCTGCCTGCTGAGGATTCAGACTACTGAGTTCTCTAGACAGTAATCGTGTCTTACGATCCAGTAACTTAAGTTCAAAGATTGAGAAGAAGGAAAGAGGGGAGATGAGTCCACCTGGCACATGTGGATGACAGGATATTTAGACAGCAATTCTACTCAAGTAGAGGAAAGCTTTGAATTTGATATGGAGAGGACTGGGGATAAATATCCATGGAGAACCATGTAGATACCTACACACAGAAATGGAGTAAGAAAGAGATGGAGTAGGAAACTACAGTAGACATAATTGAGACAAGAAGAATAATGGGGAAAATGGAATCACAGAATTGTAAGAGTTGGAAGGGATCTCTAGAGACCATCTACTCTAAATCTCCTGCTAAACCAGGATTGCCCAGAGCACATTACTCAGGACTCCATCAAGATGGGTCTTGAAGGTCTCCAGAGAAGGGGACTTCACACCCTCCCTGGGCAGCCTGTTCCAGGGCTCTGTCACCCTCACCATAAAAAAGTTTTTCCTCATATTCGAATGGAACTTCCTGTGTTCCAGCTTGTGCCCATTGCCCTTCATCCTGTCACTGGGAACCACTGAAAAGAGTCCATCTCCATCCTCTTCTGTTCACCCTTCAGGTACTTATAAGCATTAGGAAAGTCTCCCCTCAGCCTTCTCTTCTCCAGGCTAAAGAGTCCCAGCTCTCTCAGCCTTTCCTCATAAGGGAGATGCTCTAATCCCTTAATGATCTTTGTTACCCTGTGCTAGACTCTCTCCTGTAGTTCCCTGTCTCTCTTGAAGTGGGGAGCCCAGAACCAGATGAGTATACCAGCCTCACCAGTGCAGAGCAGAGGGGGAGAATGACCTCCCTCCACCTACTGGCCACACTCTTCCCTATGCAGCCGAGGATTCCATTGGCCCTCTTGGCGATGAGAGCACATTGCTGGCTCATGAACTATCTACCAGGAGCCCCAGATCCCTCTCCTCAAAAGTAGAAAGGCAAGTCCAACCCTAATCTCTACTGGTGCCTGGCATTCTTCCTCCCCAGGTGCCAGACCCTACGCTTGCTCTTGTTGAACCTCATTAGGTTCTTCTCTGCCCATCTCTCCATCCTGCTTAGGTCATGCTGGATGGTGGCACAGCCCTCTGGAGTGTCAGCCAGTCCTTCCAGTTTGGTATCATCAGTGAATTTGCTGAGGATACACTTGGTTCCNAGTGTGACCAGCAGAAGTAGGGAGGTGATTGTCCCCCTGTACTCAGCACTGGTGAGGCCACACCTTGACTACTGTGTCCAGTTCTAGGCACCTCATCACAAGAGAGATATCGAGGTGCTGGAGTCAATACAGAGGAGGGCTATGAAACTGGTGAAAGGCCTGGAGACTAAGTCTTATGAGGATCAATTGAGGGAGTTGGGATTGTTTAGTTTGAGGAAGAGGATGCTGAGGGGAGACCTCATCACTCTCTACAACTGCTTGAAAGGGCATTGTAGAGAGGTTGGTGCTGGTCTCTTCTCACAGGCAATTAGTGATAGAACAAGAGGGAATGGCTACAAGCTGCAGCAGGGTAGGTTTAGGCTTGACACTAGGAAAAAGTTTTTCACAGAAAGAGTAGTCAGTCAGTGGAATCAGCTGCCCAGGGAGGTGGTGGAGTCACCCTCCCTGACTGTGTTTAAGAGTAGATTGGATGTGGTGTTGAGTGATATGGTGTAGGGGAGAACTTGTAGAGTAGGGCTGATGGTTGGACTTGATGATCCCAAGGGTCTCTTCCAACCTATATGATTCTATGATTCTATGATTCTCTCTCAGCACTCACGGGTGCATCCCATCAGGCCCATGGGCCTATGGATGTCCAGTTTGACCAAGTGGTCTCTAATCTAGTTCTCCTCTTCCAAGGGAAAATCTTCTTCTTTCCAGATCTTCCCCCTTGTCTCCAGGGTCTGGGATTCATGGGGGACAAGTTTAGCAGTGAAGACTGAAGCAAAAAAGGCATTCAGTAGCTCCACCTACTCTGTGACTTCCACCACTAAGTAGCCCACCTTATTCATCAGTGGGCCTTTATTTTCCCTAATCTTCCTTTTTCTATTGATATACTGAAAGAACTTCTTGTTATCTTTATATGTGGTAGCCAAGCTCAGCTCTGCTTGAGCTTTGGCCCTTCTAATTTCTCCCCTGCATACCTTCACTACACCTTGGTAGTGCTCATAAGTTACCAACCCCCTTTTCCAGAGATCATAAACTTATCTTTTATTCCTGAGGTCCAGCCAAAGCTCTCTATTTAGCCAGGCTAGTCTTCCCTGTCAGTTTGTTTTACAGAACCTGGAGGTGGCCTTCTCCTGTGCTTTTAAGAGTTCCTCCTTAAGTATGGCCAGCCTTCATGGAAATATGACCTTCAGACCCCATGGTCTCCCAAGGGACACCATGCTCCTAAACAGGCCAAAGTCTGCCTTTTGGAAGTCCAAGGTGGCAGTTCTGCTGACTTCCTGCCTTGCTTCTCCAAGAATCAAAAACTCTATGATTTCATGATCACTCTGCCCATGACAACCTCCAACCTTTACATTCCCTATAAGACCTTTTCTGTTAACAAGCAGCAGGTCAAGTAGGGCACTTTCCCTGTTTAGCTCTATCATCAGCTGTGTTAGGAAGTTGTCTTCCACCCACTCCACTTCCACAACCTCTGGGCCTGTTCCCTCTCTGCTATGTTATATTTCCAGCAGGCATCTGGGAAGTTGAAGTCTCCCATGAGAACAAGGGTGAGCAATCGTGTGACCTCCACAAGCTGTCATAGAATATTTCATCAACCTTTACACCCTGGTTGGGGTGGGTCTGTAACAAAATCCCACAAAAAAGACAAATATGTTCATGCACAAATGTCAGGAGTATGAAAGCTAACAGAAAGAACTACAAGCTTTATAGCACCTATAAAGCTATAATATACATGACACCAAGACTTGGTAGTAATACAGAACACTTAACTGTTACAGGAAAGCATGGCTTGCTAAATAAATATAGATAGAAGAAATGGGAGGAAACACTATGTTGTCTAATTAAGATTATACATAGTCACTATGAAGAAAGAAAAATACAAGAAAATACAAGAAGCAAACTTGAGGAAAATCTCTTGGTAAAGACAAATTGTTAAAAGAGGAGAAATATCAAGATAAATGTCCACTATGGATCACCTAATAAAAAAGTTTTTCTTTCTAAGCAGCTAGGGAGAGCATATTAAGGGTAGTAGCTGGAAGTAGTGGGAAACCATGTCAACACTGGTCTATAGGAAAAACAGTAAAGAACAAGATATGCCATTCTTCAAACTCTTAGAAAATAAAACAAAAATAAAACTAGACATAAATTCTATTTCAAAGTTGTAAGATCCTACCAGATTTACAGTAAACCCCTGAAAAATAGGGAGGAAGATATTGATACTCTCCTTCCTTTGCAGAAAAAATTGAAGTACTTGCCAGTAGGGTAAGTATGACTTGCAATTGCCCCAGTGCATCTTGGGCTACATTGCCATTTAATTTTTGTCTCAAGCTAGGAATAAGCTATATTATTCTTGTTATGTGTGCATATAGTCCATAGTTCTCAAATTATGTTGAAAAGAAAAGGTACTGAACTTCAGTACCTGTCTCCGTATAGGCTGCATCTCAAAAGCGTCTGTAGATATGAAAAGTAAATAATGCAACAGCTAACAGTCAATCAATAGCCTCATTAAAGTAATCGCTCTGTTTAAACAGGAAATCTTTTGTGGTATTTTTATACTCTGCGTAGTCCCCACTGAGAAAGGAAGTATATGTGTGTATATATATGTATGTGTATATATAATTTCAGTTCAAGGATTGTGTTCAGGGAACAGACTGCATGGAAAATGTGACTATTTTAAATGACTTGGTCCTAACTCTAAACTATCCTGCTGACTATATGGTTAACCTCTCAGGGCCACTTATAAGACCGTAAAGTTCTCCTTTACTTAACTGCAAAAGCCTAGATACAGACCTGTGAAGGTAGTAAAAGTCCCAGAAAACTGGAGAAAGGCAAGCAATATATCTGTCTTTAAAAAAGTGATCATGGTAGGCCTCAGGAATTATAGACTGGTGTAATTTTAAACCCTTGAAAATTTTGGAAAGAATTGTTGGAAACTATTGGCAAATGACCTAGGAGGTAGCAAAGTGATTAAAGTAGACAATGTAGATTTAGCAAAAGCAGATTATACAAGCAGATCTTTTTCTTTAATAAGTTAATTGGCCTAACTGATATGATATATGGCAGAGATGGGATACATCTCAATTTAAGAAGGTTTTTGACATTGTCTTATGCATTTTTCCCATATATGAGCTAAAGAATTCTGCCCTAAACTTAATCTCTATCAATCAGGTGCATTTATAATTGAATAAAATAGCTTGGGAAGGTGGGTGTGCGAGGAGGAGGTCACTGGGTGATCTATTGTGCACCAGTTCTACTTGGTGCT